>PVIJ01017629.1:0-28808 GCA_004024925.1 Scalopus aquaticus | reverse complement strand
AAATCCTTGGAATAGAAGGAACATACCTCAACATAATAAAAGCCATATATGAGAAACCCACGGCCAATATTATCCTCAACGGTGAGAAGCTGAAGGCCTTTCCCCTAAGATTAGGAACAAGGCAAGGATGACCACTCTCACCATTACTTTTCAATATAATACTGGAAGTCCTAGCCAGAGCAATTAGACAAGAGAAAGATATTCAAGGGATTCAAATAGGAAAAGAAGAAATTAAACTGTCTCTATTTGCAGATGATATGATAATATATATACAAAACCCTAAAAACTCCATAGAAAAACTACTCAAAATAATAGACCAGTTCAGTACAGTAGCAGGATACAAAATCAATGCACAAAAATCAGTAGCCTTCCTATTTGCAAACACCCAATCTGAAGAAGAAGAAATTAAGAAATCTATCCCCCTCAAAATCGAAACCAAAAGATTCAAATATCTGGAAATAAATCTAACAAAAGACATAAAGGACTTATACAAAGAAAACTACAAAACTCCGTTGAAAGAAATAGAAGAAGGCACAAGAAGATGGAAAGGCATCCCCAACTGAAAGAAGGCTATATCAGTGTCTTCTTTCAGGGCAGCCATTTCTCTGCCCACCTGTGCCTATGAAGGTGCTTTCCTTTACCAACTCTGTTATTCTGCAGGGCAGTGGCCTGCCCGTCTGCCTGTGACCTGCACCATGCAGGCCTCTCTCTTAGCAAACCTGCCCCTCAGGGGGGGCTGCTCTTCCTGTTCACTTGTGCCTGTACAAGTGTCATTTACTTCCTTGTCCTAATAAACCTGCTCTTTAAGTATAACTGAGTCTCTGTCTCATGGAGAAACTTGTCACGTGCCGCCTAAGGGAGCTCTGGTGAAACTTTTCCCAGAGTTAACCGTAACACCCTGCTCTGCTCTCAAATCCATCAACTCAAAAATGACATCAAGTGGATAAAAGGGGACAATGATAAGGTGAAGGATGGGTCCGGATATTCCGCAAGGAATTTCATGCAGTTATATACATGTGTTGATTCTGACAACATGAATGATGAACAACTGAAACTTGTGTAACATTAGAATGCAGTGGCACTTTGATAAGGAACAAAAAATGTAAAAAATGAAACAGAAAATAAATAAAAAGTGCTAGGTCTAGAAAAAGGCAGAGCTACCTTAAATCCCAGACTCCAACATTCCAACTATGGGACCTAGAAAACACTTCATCTCTTGAGCCCAGATTTCCTTATCTGCAAATGATGTTATTACCAGAACCTACCCCAGAGTCATTATGAAAATCTAAAGAGGGGCTCCCTGGTGGCACAACAGGTTAAGTGCAGCACTGTGGAGCTGTCGGGCAGCTGCAGCGCAAGTCCCATGCCCGGCTGGGGAGATTCCCACATGGCGCAGCAGACCTCTCCTGCCTCGCCCGCTGCTCCCCTCAGCAGTGTGTTTCAAATGATCTGCCTGTTCTACTCCCCTTTCTGTCTCTGGTGAACCCTCTCACCACCCCACACCACTGGCCTGAACCCCAGCTTGTATTCAAAAATAAATCTTTTTTAAAAAAAGAAAATCTAAAAAAAAAAAAAAAGAAAATCTAAAGAGAAAATGATAGAGTAAAAACTCAATAAATGTAAGTTATTAATAAAATAATATCTTTATAAGTCCTAGAGAAACAAGCTCAGTGAATAACATGGAAGTTCAAAAACAAATTGAATATATTTTATTTCCATCAAGGCTCATTTCTTACTAGTTTGTGGGTTCTGATTAGCTCAGGACTTTGCAATTTTAAAGTGTGTTTGTTTATATACATAAATTTATTTGCCTCTCCTGCTGAGAATACTGAATAATATACTTCTGCAAAAGAGGGAGTGAATCACTCTTTCTTGCCCTCAGTGTTGAGTCTTCTAGCAAAGCTAAGAGTATTTTTCATTACTGACTTGGGTATAGTGAGTCAAGAGGTCAGAGACAACTTGTGTCTGGTCTATTTGATTTTCCATTCTTGGTGAAGAGATGTACAAAAAGCAGCACCTTCCAAGATTGGAGAGAGGTGAAGAAGGGTCAGAGGAAACTCTCTGTATCATACAGAGTTTTCCATGCTGGTTTCTATTTTGAGAGGTGATTTGTATTAGTTCACGTTGAACTCTGCCTTGAACTTAGATACGCGTGTTTGCACCAATAAAAACAGTAAGCGCTTGCTGAGATTTATTGAATTCTTATTGAGTTCTGTGGACAACACCAGTAACCTCACAGGCATTTCCTTCTTTGTTCCTTGTATTAGAAGCTCCAGGTAAGTTCTGTTACCAGCCCTATAAAATGGGCAAGAAGACAGATTTATTGAAGTTATGAATATGAGAGGTAGGAACTTTATCTCCTGGGAGCCAGTAGCCTAATAGCAGGAGGTGAAGCACACAGACATGTCTTATGTGATGGATGGGTGCCATGAAAAGAAAATTTTGTGATAATTTTTCTCTGTCCATTATCTGTAATTCTACAAAAAAGCCATTGTCTGATACACATCTGCCTTATTTACATAGGCCACTGCCTCTGTTTACACAGTGCTACCCTCTTGTTCGCCTTCTCCCCACCTAACTCTTGCTGGGCTTTAACTTTCATCTCAGAGATTATCTCTCAAAGAGGGAGTCATTCCTCCACCTAGACTGGTGCTCCCCTTCTACATTCTCATCACTGACGAAGAAATCCTACAAAGTCAAATGCTGCAGTCCACACAGAAGGATGCAAATACCAACATCATTTGGAAATTAGAAAATCCACTTTGAGTTTTGAGTGACATTGAGGGATGATGGAAAGAGCACAGGACTGGACCAAGGGAGAGTTAAATGTTGACACCAGTTCTACTGCTACAACCAGCTATGCCATCTGTGTAAAATGTTACAATAATGGTAGTCTGTAGCTATGATGTTCAAATGACACATGTAAATTGCTCATGTTTATGCTAAGTTTTAATAGAATTATTCCCTATCAGCATGACTGTTACATCACATCTTGATTTTGGATTGATGAACTGGAATTAGGAAGTAGGCATGAGCCCCAAAAGAACTAGAGAACAAAACCGAGCACTCTGCACAGCCTTTACACCTATTTGCTCTTATATAACTACCACTGGTTTCACAAATACTCTGTGCAATCCTGTTTCAAACATTGCAGACGGTAATTCCTCCATGGCTTGTGTGTGGGGTCATTCAGAGGTGTGACCTTTCTCTGCCTGAGGAAGGACATCACTGTTATTCACATTTTTATTAATAAATACAGTGAAGTGAACTCCCTCCCCTTTTCCTTTCACATGTTTGTGAGAGAGAACATGGAGAGAGGAATATTTGGGAGCCATAGAGGGAGGCTCCAAAATGAAAGATCATCTCATGGCACCCCCGAGCCGAGGGAGGGGCCTGTGTAAATAAACATACCTGGGCATGCACCACCTGCCCTTTGTTTCTTAACAAAACTGACACTGATTTAGCTGGCATCTGACTCCTTTCTTAGCCTCCATTGATCCATTTGGGGGGGTGGGCAGGTTCTACTTTCCTAAAGGGGATGAGATGAAAAATGGTGACAATGACATTAATTTAGGAATGTTCTTCTGTTTCATATCATAAGTGTTGATAAATAAAACAGTGTTTCATCTAAAAGTGCTTCATGAGATGCTCATTGAGTAAAATGGGGCTCCCTGGCTGAATGGTCACTAAAATGATCTACATTTGCAAATTTAGGGGTCTTGGAAGAGTTCAACCTATATTCTTTGTGAATAATGCTGTGCTACATGTTTTAAAATTTTTCCTTCATAGACTTCAAGGGGTGACTGAGTTTGTCTATTAAGTTCTGTGGTTACCAAAGGGAAGATGTGGGTCTGTCAGGTACACATCTAAAGTCATTGTAACATTTGTGTAAGAGAAAATGACAAACTGTTTCACAGCACTGGATAGAAATGTACAAGGTAAAGAAGTGTGGCTGCAAGTACCCTCTTCCTCATGGGAGAGTGCAGTGGCTCGCTCACATTTATAAGCCGTCATCTTTAGACTAGATATTCAGGATGAAACAGTTATCAATTCTTAGGGTTTAAAAAAAGGAGGTGGGACAATCTCACAGGGCTAGAGAGAAATATCCTAGTAACTTACTGTGGAATTGAATTTGAGATAAGGTGGGTATACCTTATTTCTTAGATTGCACTATGAAAATAATCTTTTTATAAATTGGTCTTGAAGCACAGAGTCCAAAGAGTATCAAAATTAAGACCCTAATGTCCAGGGACTGTACAGAAGACACTGTGATGACTTTAAGGAAAAACACACAAAAATTTTTCCTTGTCTTTTGCCAGACAAGGGTTGATTTCTCAATCTTGACTGCCCCTACCCAAGAAAAGTACTTGCATGAAGTGCTAATGAGATCCTGCAAGAAATAAACAGTGCAATTTTATATTCAGTGCTGAAAATCGGTGAATTTTAAATCTCTCCTTATCTCATTGAACAATGACCTTGAATAAATTGCTCATTCCATCTTTCACATCATTTTGGTAACAATACACTGAGGAGAGATGAAATATGCACACCTTTCCCAGCTCCACTGTGAGTCTCCCTTCTCTCTGTTGAGCCCACATGGAAACACAAGTCCCCAAAATTGACAGGAGGAGACGCAGGATTCAGAACCGATTTGCTATCCCTGATACAGAGGAATAAAAATGTTCTTTGAAGTTCAAATTTCTATGGTATATGAGCTGCATAACCACAGGCAAGTTACCTGACTTAAGTTTCACTTTGATTTATAAAATGATCATTCCTGTGTTGCAGGGTTGTTGCAAGAACATGAAAATCTATACATAAAATGTCACTGATCGGACACTAAAAAATAACCCTTCATTATTTTTATGATGGCAGTTTGAAATATATTCATTGGGTGTTTCCCCTGTATAAGGCACTGGGATAGGCACTTAAGATGGTAACATTAAGGGAAAATGTGATCCCCTATCCATGACCAGGGAAAGAGGGAAGATCAAACAAAGAGGGAGGATAATTTTACGTGTGAACTTGGCTAGGCCTCAGTATCCAGGTATATGGTCAAACATGCTTCTGAATGTTTATTTTTCGAATAAGACTAATATTTGAATAGGTGATACTGATAAAAGAAGATTCCCCTCTATAATGTGGGTGGGTCTCACCTAATCAGTTGAATACCTTAATAGAATAAAGACTGACCTCCTGAGTAGAAGATATTTGTACTTGAGCTTTAACCTTAACTACTGGGTCTTACAGCCGGTGGCCTACCCTACAGATTTCTATAGTGTCATACAGTCATATGAGTTAATTAAGTAAAATCTCTCCTCTCCCCATATATATGAGTACATCTCTCTCTCTCTCTCTCTCTCTCTCTCTCTCCCCCCCTCTCTCTACACACACACACACACACACACACACACAGACATATGTGCCAGTATATATCTAATGTATATATCTATATCTATACATTACACACATATCTTATAGGTTCTTTTTCACTACAGAACCCTAATACATGTAGTTTAGTATTTTCTTTCCTAATATCTATTGGGATTTTTGAATTTTGAAAGAAAATTGCTTATCTAAACCAACTGAAATTATTAATAGAAAAGTATATTTGAAAAATTAAAATTAGTACCCCCAATAGTAAAATTTTGGTTAATTTCAACAATACAGTATATTGTACTACACTTTAAGGTATAAAACAAATGCCCATGAATTCATACTACTATAAATAAATGATTGAATAAATACATAAATGGAAGGAGAAAGAGAGGTCACAAAGTAAGGGTTGAATATATTTGAATTATTCTTGTTTTCCTTATTCTTTGAGGCATAGAAAATCAACCATTTGTGGGGTAATTGTTCTTAAACATCATTGATTATGTTTTAAATGCTATTCTACATCAGATTTTTACAAAACAGGAACACTATTCAATAAAGCTGGTTACTCTATTAATGATGTCGGTATTTTAACAAAATGCATCAAGCAAAGCATTTTACTTATGGTATTTTTCAGAATCTTTGAGAAGGAAAATCAGCAAGTGATAATGTGTTAATTCAAAAAAAGCTCCTGTGAATTTTTATGGAAAGTAATGAACTAATTTTCATTTTATTTTGCATTTCATTTGAATATTATTCCTCTACTGTCAATGGATACTGAGTTCATATTGTATTTTTCTAGCAGAGGGGAAGA
The DNA here is from genome assembly GCA_004024925.1 of Scalopus aquaticus. Classification (NCBI taxonomy): domain Eukaryota; kingdom Metazoa; phylum Chordata; class Mammalia; order Eulipotyphla; family Talpidae; genus Scalopus; species Scalopus aquaticus. The sequence goes on along the minus strand of PVIJ01017629.1, from coordinate 22,618 downwards.
GTTTGCTATGGAGTAAGAACATAGTCACATAGTCTTCCCATACCTAGGCTTTCTACTAAATGACATTGAAGAGTAATGGAGACATCTCTGATTAAGACACATTCACTAATAAATGTTCTTTCTTTCCTGAGGCATTGAGTCTAGAAGAGAAAAATCTTCTTATACCTATTGCAGACATAAACTGCTTTAAATGTTCCCCACTCCACCAAGTTCCTTTTTCAATGTCATTGTTAATTGACTGTATTAGTCCAAATAAGCTAATTACTGCAATGTAATGTAATCTCCTAGCTTCTATGGCTAAATATAATGATGTTTTAGAACTTATTCAGATCACAACCAAAGCAGGGGATTGGGGATGGGAGGTTTGTTCCATGCACTCAAAGACTGAGACTTCTCCCTAGTGCATCTGTCCATTGCAGTGGTCTAAGTAAGATAGTTGGCTTCAGAAATTTGTAGGGAGGTCTAGTAAGTGCAGGATAGTTGGATGACCAGAAGAAAATGACAATGGTGTTTTCCCTTGGAAAAGAATTGCAAGGGAAACGGAAAATTTTTATGGTAAGCTTCATCAGTTTTTTATTTGGGTTACGAGACAAGAACCCTCTTTACAACTGAGTGAGTTGGAAACAAGGCCACATGGACCTCTAGATTTCTGATACTAATGTGAAAGCATTAAATCACTAGCCTTGTTTTCTGGAGGAGTTTATTTTCCTAACCAATCGTGTATCTTGAATATTACTCATTCCTCATAAATGAAAAATTACTTTTGGCATCCCTTATATTAATTAACATAATCATTCTGCTGTTAATTAGCTGATACTGTAAGTTCTTACAGTAACTTCTTCGAGTGTGGGTTGTGATTTTTCAAGTGCTAACTAACCAAGACTGAATGTGGAGTTCTGATTAGGTTACATTAGATATTAATCAATCATTTCTTGGTGGGAATTAAAGTTCATTAAAACATAGAGATCCTATCACTTAATGTATGCTAACATATCTAAAAATACAGTCCACATAGTACGTATCCTCATTTTATTTCTTCTGTAATGAAGAATATTTCATTTTGTGGACACTAATGTTGTTTAGAGGCTCTCTACAAATATGGTAATGATTATTTTTCAATGCTCATGGAACATCAGCTTTTGGAAGGTGGGGGTCCTACCAGATTAGAGAGTGTACTGAGGAGAACAGAAGTTAGCTAATGTCAATATGGGTTGACATTTAAGTTTAAATGTCTAAAATTTAACTGATGGAATTCCTAAGTAGGATATTTTTAGTGATAGACCTAAGGTGGGTCCATGCCAGGGACTGAGTAGATTATGGCCTTTTGTTTCTTTTCTTTTAGATTTTTTTCTTTTTTTTAACTCTGGGTATTTTACTATGACTACACCCTATGCCTGGCCCCTTGACTGAGCTTAGACTAGGCATATGACGCTTACATCTTTCTTTTGGTGTGTCAGTCTGTCAGCCGGTTAGGACCAGGATTCAAATTCTACCTCCCCACTCTCCCCTCTCCATCCCGTAGACTCAGTTTGAGAGAAAAGGAAGGAGGGGCCCAGTGGACAGCGGTGGAGGACTGTGGGTGCTTTGATAAGACATTTTAACCTCTATTATTTGATGAATGTTTCATGTCTAATAGTCTTTGTCCAAAGCAGCTCAAAATGTTTATGCAGCTATAGAAATGAAGACAGGGGTCGGGATGAGGTCTGACAAATCTTCCCACCTGAGACAGGCAAAAGGAAGCATGTGGCTTCTCAGCCTTTTCCTATTTTCTTTCCTCCCTGCTCATCTGCCTGCCTTAGAAGTCTTTCCTCAAGTGAAATCCACAGGATTTCAACACCAAATGCACAGATCACAGATGGAACTGCTCTGAGTGGGGGGCTGTTCAAGATGCCCCCCCCACAAGTGCCCTCCCCCAACTAAACTTCAAGATGTTTCTTTATTCTTCAGGAAGTCTTGTTGGAAAAAAAACCTTAAAATTGAATTTGCAGCCCCCAAGGTATGTTTTTATTCTTGTTTTCACAAATCATTGCAACGATTTAAATGGCATTGTTAATATCACAATTTACCTAATGTATTTTCAATGTCCTCTTTAATTCTTCCAAAGCAGTGGAAAGGCAAGATGAAAAGAGATTTATAAAAATTGCTGTGTATTATGTTACCTCCTAACTGAGTGGTTTATTTGCTTACTAAATAGTCCTACATTTACAGTCAATCGTCATCAACAGATAGCACATCAAAAGTAAACTTCAATTTCACATTGCAGAGGAGGCGATTCCGATTTGAACGTTGTTTATCATAGAGAATATGTTACTAAATCCAGTTTATGGGAAGATTATGCCATTTAATTTACTTTTAGAGAGAAGAATATGCTTTCATGAGAAACTGCATTAGCTATTAGAAAAGTAATGTAGCTGCCGGTCCTTGCAGTTTCCAGGAAGCATGGGCAGACTGCATTGCACAAACAAGGCAGATTCTTCCCCAGGGTAACCTGAAAGGAAGAGCAGCACACCGGAAGCAGTGCTAGGTTCAAGGCTAGGTTTTGAGAGTGCTAGCTTGTGACTTTAAGGAGCCACAAGTACTGGGAGTCACAATCTTTTGAGATCTTATGATAAAAAAAAAGAACTATTTCCATTGTCTCAGCTGCCCTGATATCAGAGAATATGAAAACAGCAAGATGAAGAGCTTCCTCTTGGGCCAGCTTCACAGGTGTGTGTGGAGATTATGTACACGAGGTGGTGGTACTGGTCTGAATATCCACCAGTGAGACTTCATGATCTTTAGAGTGTGATAATAGACCTAAAGTCACTTATAGAAATGCCACAACATTTAGTTTCCTTTTAGAATGAGAACCATAATTCTAGAAAAATAAATTCCTTGGGGGCAAGGACTGTGCTTTGACATCTCTTATATGTGACTGTACATGCTGGTATTTGTGATCCTTGACTGAACCTGACTCACAGAAAACACCATTTTAACTACTTGCAATTAAAAATTTTAGGATAAACTAAAAGCAATCCTGAGAAAAAGAAATAAAAATGGGGGGATCACATCACCTAATTGTAATCTATACTGTAAAGCAACAGTAAATAAAACACAGAAAAATAGACGCACATACCAATGGAACAGAACCAAAATCCAAATTTATGCCTATACCAGTATCTAACTTATGACAAAGAAGTCGTGACCATACACTGGAGAAAGTGGGGACTCTAACAAATGGTACTAGGAAAACTGGACAGCCACATGCAATAGAATGAAGTTGGATCCCTGTCTAACTCTATGCACAAAAAAGATAACTCAAAATGGATTTAAAGGTGAGATATAAATGATGAAATACATGAAAGAAAACATTGGTGACACATTTCATGACATCATTGACAGATATCTTAGACTCAACCCCTACGCTAAGGGAAACAAAAGCAAAAATTTGGGATTACTTCAAATTCAAAAGCTTTTTCCTAGTGAAAGAAAATATTACATAAAAAAAGACATCCTACTGAATGGCAGAAGATATTCACCCAATACACAATTAGCAAGGAGTTAATGTTCAATGTGTGCATAGAAGTCATCCAACTTAACAACAAACTGAAAACCAAGTAACCCAATTTAAAAATGGGCAGCTCTGCAGAAACAATAACCAAAGAAGATATCCAGAAGGCTAACAGACATGGAAATATGTTCATTATTGCTTTTAATAAGGGTATGCACGTCAAAACCACAGTGAGTGAGCTCATACCTGAGAGAATTGGCACACACCCTGCCATTCAAGCCCTGTCTCTTTGGGAGTGAGCTTCAGGGTCCTTACCAAATCTTTTGATTCTGTTTCCCACTCTTCAGACCTGCTGTCTGAGCACTGATCTACTTCAGAAAGCCCCTTCACCACCCTCCCATCCATGTTAGCCCACAGCAGGCCCATCATATATCAACCCCATCTTCATGGGTCCCAGTGATGAGTATCACAGGGGTTTAATGGGTTTTGCTCTGAAAGAACATCTCACTTAAATCAAAGAATAATGTGTAATGTCTTTCACATGGAATAGGCTGGTGAATAGTTTGAGGCAAAAACCTTCCATACCTTGCTTAGAACACCCACGCAAAATAAACTATTGTGTTTATTTAACATAACCGGTCATAGCAGCAGCTCCACAGTCCATTTCAAGTCAACAAACCAGTTGGGTGTGTCACACAGAGCAAACAGACACTGACTCTTACTATTCTACTACTTTAGGTATCACTGGGACACTTGTCACATCTGTAGGGTAAATGAAAGAGGCATTAGGCTTTTTTGCCCTACTGCTATTAGATTTAATGATGGACACCTGCAGTCCTGTAAGTGGGTGTAATGGCGGCACCTGGAGTAGGGTGGGGGCGTGCACGAGTGGGGCACCTGGGCCTGGAGAGAAGCAGTAGGAGAAGCGGCAGCAGCAGCAGAGAGAACAGAGGGTGGCGGCAAAGGAACGTTCTGGGTGCAGCAGAGAGCTCAGAGATCATGAAGATTTCCTGCGGGCTTGGAGGCCTGCCAGCCTCCTGGCCTCCCGCCACCCTACCTGCCCTGTACCTAGTTGTCTCACTACAAAAGATAATTAAAAGCCTGAAAAAACCACCAAGGGCTCCAAGACTCCTCCTTTACCCGTCTGCTTGAATCACAGGGAACCTGCCCGGTGCCTTGCTGGCACTACAGCATCCAGTGTGAACTGTTCCCTCGATGTGTGCTTTACCAGTGTCTCTGCCAAAGGCACATTTGTGAGACTGCAGGGATACAACAGAGGAAGGTGGCCACAGCATGTCTACAGGCCTCGGGATATACTCAGAATTCCTACATTAATGCATCTCCATTTAGAGAATACTGGACTGTGGTCGGGGCCGTGTCTAGAAGCTAAGACTGTGAGCCCACAAGAAAACACACCACACCTCCCATCCTCTGTCCTTGCGTGGCATTTTCTCAACCTGCAGATTTTGTCCCTTAGAGGAAGTATTCAGTTCATGTGAATAATTCCCCATAATTTAAGAGACATTATAAGGAAGAAAGACAGAGAAACCTGAAACAAGCCATCCCATCATGGATGCTGCTTTACAATTTCCATGGCTCAGACTAAGCCTGGCTCTTACAATACAAACTTACAATAAAAACTGCAAGTAAGCAGCAGCATAGAAATGCCTGCAATGTCAGAGGGATGCAGACTCTGCCAGAAAGAGAAAAAAATCCAAGTTTCTTGGGTATATATCTAAATGACAACCACAATCTCCTTTGAAAGACCTTATCCAGGGCACAAAATGGAATAGAAAAGAACACAAGGGACCACGGAGATGGATCACGGGTGAATTGGTGGTGGGCTACCCAAGGGGAATACAAAATGTAAACGACATAAATAACAATAAAAAAAAGAAAGACCTTATCCAAACAGTAAGCATAGCAATCTTTCTATTCTCTACGGAAATGCCATTGATTAGCATCAATATTACGCATGCTATATAAAATGAACATTAGCAGTAAAATAGTTAACCTTAATTGAGAATTTACCACGTGTCAGGCACATTTGAAATTATGTTAATTTGTTTCATCCTAGCAACCCATTACCTATGCACTGATGTGATGCCCTATTCCACAGACCTGAAAACAAAGGTAAAAAAGATGTAGAAACAACCTTCCAAGACACAGCTTAGATATGGTAAGACTTGCATCTGATTTGAGGGCATACTGTCCAATAGAAATATCCTATGAACCAGCTATGTCATTTTAGATTTTACAGTATTCACACTGTAGTAAAATGAAACATGTAATCCTAATAGTTTAAGTCAATACATAGTCATTTTACATATTGGCAATGAGTTATTTACATTTTTTCACTCTGTCTTTATGATCTGGTATTTTTTATACTGATAAGATACCTGACTTTCAATATTAAATATTATTTCAAGTATTTGATGTGTGTTTTGATTTTTTAAATAAGATTGGTAATCGAAAATGTAAATTCAGATAGCCAATTTATTCCCAACACATTTGAATGTTTCTCATACCTGAATTAATCTTTTAAAATGTATTATTTAATTAAAATGTACAATTCGATTCCTGAGTCATAACTCGCCACCTTTCTAGCACTCACTAGTTCTGCTTGGCCAGGCGCCCCTGTTAGACAGTACAGATCAGTTCATGAAGGGATGAAGATGCAAAAACAATTATCTAACTTCCCAGTGCTGGTGGTAGAGATCCTGTACTTAGTTTGAAAATAAGATTGTCTTCTGTCACAGTGTTACAGAGCAGGGATAGCAGCTTCTGCTGAAGCTAATATGATGGGCAAGTTACTTACTCAGTGTAGAGTGTGGATCAAATGCTTCAAATGTATTCAAATGTCCAAGACAGCTAAAAGCTCAGCTCTATCTGTACCAGCCACGAGGACGGAACAACTAGGGGTCCTTGGTCTCCTGCAGCAGACACAACAGTAAATTTTTACCGATGACCTTTATTTTCAATGTTCCAGATACAGCAACCAACTTTGTGATGGATCCCATCTTTTTAAATAAAAAGTCTGTCCTCATTCTTAAGTAAGTCATTCTACTTACATATTTATGTGAAGAGCTGGGTACAGCTCAGCTTCTTGAAGCCACCACCCTCATTTCCTGCCCCACACTGATTTTCAGGAAGTAGTTGTTTATTTCAGCGATGGCCAAAACCTCAACTTTGCGAAGAAATGACATTATCTAACAGAATGTAGCACAATTTAGAGTTGAAAGTATGAACTACCTGGATACGGTTTCTGATAAGCCATGCTGGATCCTGCCTTGACTCCGGTCTTTGATTTGGGGGTTGACACTGCAACAGTTACAGAAAACGTAGGTTAGTCCCCAATACAAGTACTATCTGCTATGTGCCTGCTGCAAGGAGTCAGAGTTTGAACGCAGTAGACTCTTGCCTGTGTTTTATTGGCACACTCTCACAAGTTTCATAGGGGAGGAGTGGACTCTGTGGGCTTCACTCACTCACTGTTCACTCTTTTTCATTCTCAGAGACTGATCATTGACCATATAGAACTGCTCTGTATTTATCCACTATCTTTTCTATTCATTTCTCTCTACTGAATCATCCCCACCAGCAAACATACTACAGTATCTCACATCCTAACACTAACTCCTCTTGAATCTACTTTATTCACTTTCCCTTTAGTCATTTGGTGTTTTTTTTTTTATTCCCAAACTTCTCACAAATGTTGTCTTTACTCACTCTTACTACCTGTCCCTGGGTGACCATCACATTGCTAAGGTGAACTGCATCTTGAAGTAATATTTGGCCTACCTGATCACTCCTTCCTTAAAAAGTTCTCTTAACTTTTAAATTCAAGGTTATGATAATCTCCTGGTCCAACTCATATCCTATAAACCAGTCCTCCTGGGTCCAGCCTCAACCTGCTCCTATTATGTCCGCTGGGAAAGGTTGGTTCAACCAAATCACCAAAGGATCTACACAAATAAACAATGTGAAGAACCATGCTTCTTAGGTGCTTGGTTTGCTTATCTCTTCTAATTAAATTTAACCTCTTGGCAGGAAGGAACCTTGTTTTATTTGTAACCCTTCTGTTCTCCAGTCCCTAGCATTGGGCTCAGCAAACTCTAGGCACTTGAGAATTATTAAGTAAATGCATGTGCAGATCTCTAAAGTAATCTTGTCCTTGCATCAAGGATGTGAAGAGTTTTGCCACCAAAAGTCCCCGAAGCTTCTACTTCTGTCTGACTGGTTTATTTGCTGATCTGCAGATCCTTTCACCTTTCAAGTGTTTGCTACTAGATTACAATTTGAAGTTATGGGTCAGATGCTCCATTTTAAGCAACCCAGCAATAATATTTGATATCAGATTGAATTATTAGGACTTGTGGTTCTAGAGGCTGCCTGCCTTCTGCGTATGAATAAGGTGTCTGCATTTTTATTAACTTATAGCAGGATTATGTTTAACCACAAGAAGAAAGAAACACCAAATATTTCTTGAGCAACTTTAAGCAAGTATGAACAGAGAATAGCTTGGTGGAATTACAGGAATCCATGAAAGGGTCTCTGCATATGATGTTTGAAATAAAGTCATAACTATGTATTCATTCCAGGGACTATGAAATAGCATGGTGTTAAATTTGCAACCAACAGCTTTGTTATCAGCCATGCGGAGTTTATTATCTGCTACTCCATGGCTGGTTTTTATTAATTTGGAAGCTCTCTGCAGAAAATGAAATGGGTTCCATTTCTAAAACTAGCAATTATGAGTTTTGTCAATGCTTTTAGACATCTAGATATTTATACATGTCACTCAATGGAGCAATATGCAGTTGTGGATAGATTGCATGGCTTCAAGCAGAGTGCTGCTTCTCTAAGTCTAATCTTTCTCTACTTCCCAAAATGAGAAAAACAGAGCTTCTGCATCTGCTTTACATTAAATGAATCCCAGATGAGACATGTGCATATGTGTGTGTTTTGGTAGACAGAGACAATTCAATTACAAATAATTTTATGAAGAAGGGTTCCTTTTTCTCCACATCCTTTCCAGCATTTGTTGTTGCCTGTATTTTTAATGTGTGCCATCCTCACAGGTGTGAGGTGGTATCTCACAGTGGTTTTGATCGGCATTTCCTTGATTATAAGTGATGTTGAACAATTTTTCATGTACCTGTTGGCCATTTGCTTTTCTTCTTTGGAGAAGTGTATTTTTAGCTCTTCTGCCCATTTTTTTGACTGGGTTGTTGGCTTTGTTTTTGTTGAGTTGTGTGAGTTCCTTGTAAATTTTTGTTATCAGTCCATTATCGGATGTATTGTGTGCAAAGATCTTTTCCCAGTTGGTAGGGTGTCTGGTAGTTTTGGTTAATGTCTCTTTTGCTGTACAGAAGCTTTTTACTTTGATGTAATCCCATCTGTTTATCTTGTCCTTCACTTCCTTCGCTTTGGGGGATGTGTCTTTCAAGATTTTGCTGAGATGTATGTCATGTAGAGTTTTGCCTATATTTTCTTCTATAAATTTTATGGTTTTGGGTCTTACATCCAGGTCTTTTATCCATTTTGAGTTGACTTTTGTGCAGGGTGTGAGGTAGTAGTCTAGCTTCATTTTTTTTGCATGTGGCTGTCCAGTTTTCCCAGCACCATTTATTGAATAAACTGTCCTTGTTCCACTGCATTTTCTTTGCTCCTTTGTCAAAGATTAGTTGTTCATAGATATGTGGCTTTAATTCTGGGTATTCCATTCTGTTCCACTGGTCTTTCTGTCTGTTTACTTGTATTAGGTTGAAGTCACCTGGAATAGAGTTTTTGGTGTCAGGGGATGGGAATAATTCAACATGAGATGAGTACATTTGAAGTGGTCTCTGTAACCCAAACAGCAGTTTTCCTGTAGGGTTCTGGGAGTGCCTTTCCAGAAAGGGCATTTGTGAATTGATGGCAGAGGTTTCCAGTGGACACAGGACGCACACCCAAACTACTCACTCTGGGCCTGGTTTCATCAGTGGGCCCTCACTGTGCAAACCTTGATATGCTGCAGAGATCTGGTGCATAGAGGGAGTGTCTTCAACCCTTTCTGTTCTACTGACTAATGTCTATATATTGTAGACATTTTGAAAAATTTGCTGCTGATTATGTAGGTTTAGTTCTCAACTTTCTTTAATAGACTATTTTGACATGGATTGAATAACAATAGGCTTCATACTGCATGCTTTTGTTTATTTTCATTTCCCCCAAAGGAAGAGAATACTGGCATCTATTTAAAGCCAAAGATTAGGTCTGGGGCACTGTGGTAGCAGAATATTGTCTCTATCTGCTCCCTTATAGTAGTCTCCTGCTTTCAGACTCATTTGAAAATGACAAACTCGCCAAATTATTTGGAAATAGCCACAATTTCTTTTGCAGACATTTATTGGCAATTTTGCCCTCTCTCTGAAAAGGAAATATTGAAAAATGAACTTTGATGCTTAGTTTTATTGTTTACTTCAAGGTAAATGACTCCATTTGAAAATTCTAATGGTACAAATATAGTGCATTCAAGCCATGGGTCTTACTTTGACCAGGTTTCCATAGACAAGAAATTTTGCTTTTAAAAGCATCATTATTGGAAAGAAAGATGCAATAGCAGAGCAGGCTGCTTTTCTTTCTATCTTTCCTTTTTCTTTTTTTATATAATGGAGAGAACATTGGAGTCAGATGACCTGGAATATTAGTTCAGAACCTTTAGTGAAGAAATTATTCTCTTGATTTTCAGTTTCAAATGTACAGAAGTGGTATGAAATTAAATTTTAAAAGCACACAAACTCTTGACTGGTAAGTTCTATGCCAGTAAAAAGTCACATATAGACTATCCTGAATGATTTAAATATCTCTTCAATTCATGGCCTCAGAAGTCAGCCAGGTGAGGCTGATTCCCTATCATTTTTCTTTTTCTTTTTTTTTGCATAGAACTGGGGTGTAGGCTACAGGTTCAGGGAATGAGAGGATTCACCAGAGACAGAGTAGGAAGCAGAACCAGTGGATTTATTTAAATACACTGCTGAGGGGAGCAGCGGGCGAGGCAGGAGAGGTCTGCCATGCTATATGTGGGTTAGCTCCGTGGCCGGGAATCAAACTCAGGCCGTAGTGGTGATAGTGCTGATACTTAACCCCTAGGCCACCAGGGAGGTCCCATATAATATAAATATTTTTCTAAATATACCACCCTCACTGCAGTGAGAATGGCCCATACAAAAAAAAAAAAAAAAAAGACCAAAAAACTAACATTTTCAAGTGTATGAAGCAAAGGGAACACAGTTGGTGTGAATGTACGCTGGTTGAACCCCTATGTAGAACAGTGTGAAGTATGGAGATTTCTCAAAATATTAAATAAATCTACCATTTGGTACAGTACCACTCACTGGTATTCCTCATTGGCCTATCTGCATTCCTATGTTCATTGCAGCACTATTTACAATAGCTAAGCTTTGGAAACAACATAAGTGCTCAAGGAAAAATGACTGGATTAAGAAGATGTGGTTCAGATACACGATGGAATATTATTCAGCTATAAAAATATGAACTCCTGCCATTTGCAACATGTGTGGAATTGGACAGGATTAAGCTAAATCAAGTAAGCCAGAGAGGGAGAAAGATAAATCCTGGATGATTTCATTAGTAGGTGGAATACAGAGAAACAAAACAAAGCAACTAACAGAACTAAGTCAAAACAAAGTCTAGAAATATAACTGCAGAATTGAGGCCGCTAGTGGGAGAGTGAAGGTAGGGATCAAAGTGGGGAAGGGACCTAATGGTATATGATAAAGGGATATGGGTGCTCTGGGGTGGGTGGGGTGTGGTGATGCACATCTGGGGAGGTGTGAACCTACTTCCCTGAATCATATACAGTGATGTCAACTATATACAATGATGCTGCCTCAAGTAAGTAACTAAGTCACACTCACACAATGAAAGTGTAATCGACATACAGTAACCACCACAAGAATACAATTCACTAGCTTTTGAGATTACACATAGACACACACACACATACACACACACACACACACACACACACACACACACCCCTCCCCCGCAATGGAACCATCACTATGTCTCCATCACCCCAGAAACTTTCCCATGTGCTTTTATAGCCTCTTCCATGTTCTCAGTCTGGAAAAAGAACACTCTATGCTAGTCCCCATGTCTCATTTTCTAAAGCCTATTACTTTATCATGACTTTCCCTTAAATTGCCACAAATCAAATAATGACACGTTTCTTCACAATGTCCTCATCAGTCATCTCTGTCTGCCACAGCAGTTCCAGACCGTGAGTTTCAGCCTTGTCTTCCATGTTAACAGGCATTCTCATGGAAACTATGCAGGTGACTTTTCTCAAAGGACACTTGCTAGAAAAGGAGAGAATGCTGAGAGTAATTGACAGATCTGAGCATCTTCTCACGTGCTCTGCTTCCCAGATGTAAAGAAACAACCCTAAGATTTATGTAAGAAGCAAACAGTGATAGATCTGTTCTTAAAATCACAGTTCCTAAAACTGCCCTATTAGATTTAGAGGGAATGATTACAGCTGACATGAAAATCCTTACCTTTTCTTGATGCTAATTTAACTAATGAAAGTAAAGAAAAATTCATCAATAAGATAATTTTTCGAAGCCACTAGTCCCAACATTTTAGTGGTGATTTCCTAAATGCATACATTACTTAGGACAGGTAAAAATTTGGACTCTGGGAGCATATAGATGTAGGTTTTACCAAGTCTGGACAAGTGACTGAGGCTTTTAAGCTTGAGTTTGCTCATGTGTAGAATAAGAATTAATAACACCTATTTCATAGAATTATTGTGAATGCTACATTTCATGCAAGGTATGTCCATACTGCAGATGATTATTTCACTGTGATAACCTCTTCTTAGGCAAACGCACATAAGAGCATAGTCTGAAGCACTTTTATCAAGTATTACTGGCACCTCCTATGTCCCAGGTCCTTCCTGAGTCCCTGGCCTGGAGCATCAGATGCTCGCCATTCCAGGAACGCCTCTGGGAGACCGCAGACTTTTCCTTTTATTCCCTAAAGGCCTTGGGGATTACCTGTGGGGAAGCATCAGGACAGCAGATTGATTATCCAGAGAAAATTGAGAGTCTTGAATTATTTTCCCTACCCTTCTCCCTGTGAAGCCAACATTTCAAACAAAAACCTCATCGGTATCACACATATTCTGGAAGCAATTTTCACATCATGGAAAAGTGAAGCAAAATGGAACTAAGTATGTAGAGCAGGATGGAAACACCCCAGGGCCCGGGAGACCCAATTCAGGCGTTCCAGTTTGTACCTCATGTGCTATGTATTTTCACACAACTGGAATTACAAAGGAAATACCGGTAACAATGGACAATGGAAATTGCCTTTTTAACTTTGTTAGCAAGGTTGAAAACAGCTGGAGATTCTTAGCAATTTACGTATTAAAGTCAGAAAACAGACACATTCATGTAAAAAAATAGACAAAACTTGAATCAAGACAGAGAGCTAGCTAGGCAAAGGCATTATGGAATAATACCAGCCTGAGGGCTTTACCAAGGCATTTCTAGCAAAGACCACTTTCAGCAGTCAAGGGAGGGAAATTACTGGCTAAAGCAGATCCAGACTTTGGTGATAATTTTCTACTGTGATCTGCAATATGACCTATACATATGAATATGACCTAGCGGCTCTTAAACTGCCTAAGCTTTATAGATGGGATTTACTTCTCTCAACCAGTCCTTTCAGCTGGGGTCATACTGCCAGGCACTGCCCGACGACATTCAAATGTGTTTTGTCAGCCTGAATACCTGAGGCCTCAAACACTGAGCACTTAAAGATTCTCATCTGCATCAGGGAATGACTGCAGAAAGTGTGAACTCTCTCCTCTTTCTCCATTGCTCTCAGGCCAGGCAAGTGAGCAACGCTGTCCACCTTTAGCTCACACTGATTTGCTTTGAAGGGACTTCAAGGTCAGGTGTTATTGCTGTTTCACATAGTCAACACCAGGGGGTGATCAAAGCACATCACACTAATGACCATTCTCCCAAACTGAGCTCCAACCTCATCTACATGCACCCGAACAGGAAGCTCAGGAGGAGATCAGCTCCCGGATTTCTGTGTAACTCACATGTCTAGAGCCTTTGCAGTGGCACTGCCTGCATAAATGTTCAGTAGGATTATTATAACCTCAGTGGAATTGCTATTTAATGCAAAAAGGGAGTGAAAAAAGGTATAGCTGAGGCATTTCACAGCAAAGAGCAGAAAGAATTGTCCCACCTCGTGCCCTACCTGGCAGGCAGTTTACAGAAGCTTTTGGAGCCCAACGTGCCCTTCCTGGTAGCATGTGGCTCACGTGCCCTCCAGCGTGGCTCACGTGCCCTTCTAATGTTGTCCTCCCTACTGCTCAAGTGCCACAAATCCTTCAGGTGTTTGTGACTACTTGCCAGTTCTTGGAACTGCCCCCCTGGCAAAGCACCTCTTGAATGCAAGAGGAAATAATCTGTTCAATTGTCCAGCAACTGCTGCTCAGTGGCGACAAGAAGAACTGTTTGTGACTGACTGCCTTTGACTGTCCTAGACAAGGCACCGCTCCTTTGAGGCTGTATTTTTCCATCAGCGAGCACCAAGTCTCCCTCCTTCTACTGGTCTCAGACTCTGAAACAAATGGGCTTCATTAATTTTCTGCCTTTCCTCTTATCTGCAAAGCACCAGGAACATCACATCTTTGATCATGTAGTGTTTGGGGCAAGGACATAAGGCTAAACACCTTCAGTAAACATTTATGAGTGTTGACTTCTCTGTACACCAGGTTGTCAGACCCCCTGAATACAGCATGCCCACAACTTTTACATTCATGCTGATGTGCACAAACCCTAAGAGTCTGTCCCAGTTAAACTTCGTGAATGAACATGCCCACGTAACAAACCCATGCCAACAAACAGACCAGCACTCAGCATTCGCTTATTCATGTGTAATTGTCTCATACCAAGACCAGAAAGAAATTTCCTCAGTCATGTTATTTCTAGGGCTTTGGTATTTAACATGGGATTCTGTGAATCTATCACAAATGCAAATTCTCAGACCTCAGCCCTGCTTTACTTAGTCAGAAATTCTGGGGGCAAGGCTCAGTCACTGTGTCTCACAAGCTCTCCGTGTGATTCAGGTGTGTGCTGAAGCCGCAGCACCTCATGCAGTGCCCATCTTTAGCCTCAAAATCTGTGGTATAGTGTTCCACAGGCATCTGTGTAGACTGTTATATTTGAACAATGATGCTGAGACTCAATGGTTATCTTTTTTTGACCCCCTCCTAAAGAAGGTACTTTTTTGGTACCTTTTTGATTTTTACTGAGGCATAATTTACACACAAACTTTTAATCTGTAATTCAGTGAGTTCTGATAAATGCTTACAGCTGCCTTGCTCTCTACCCATTTCTACTGCAATCTCCACAAGCCATCCATACTGCTGGTCCCCTTCTAACCTGCGAGCAGAATCCTAAACGACAGTGCTACCCTATTTATCACTGAGTTCCTATCCCTCAGCCAGACACAAATAAGAGAACTGACAAATATTTGCTGAATAAATGAGTGAATCAAGCTGGATAAATAAAAATAAACTTCAGAGAAGACTAACTGGGCTGTTGGATGTGGGTCCCAGGCAGGTCCAAGAAATCCACATACACTGAGGGAACGTGCAGCTGGTGAGCCTAGAGGTGCAGCCTCCGGGCAGCGCTGGGCTGGGCTGTGACCTCAGAGTAGTGCTGCGACCTGACTGTCAACATTCCCTCCGCCTGCCTTGCAGGTCACCTAAGGTCAGTTTCCCCGTTGGCTGAAATGCTTCTTGTCTCTCTGCTTCACAATCTTTTCTGGACAGCTAACTGCCTTAGTCCGCAAGTAGGGCAGGAGAGAAGTCCACAGAAGCTAAACTCCAAGAGCAATCTTCAAAAAATGAGGGCCACTGTTGGAGAAACACCCCAATTTTCTGGTCCATCAGTGCAAACTTCTGATGTGTGCTCTCTCCAAACTTTTTCAGGGGCTCTAGCAGGGTGGAAGTGCTTGCTCACAGTGGGGACCCGCTCATCCACGCAGCCAGCTTTCCACTCTCTCCCCCTACTTCCTCACAGCACTTGCTGGGATCCCCTTTTCAAAAAATGACTTGCACCCAAATCCTTCACTCTTGGCCTGCTTTTGAGGGAACCCAAACTAAAGCATCAACTTCATAGATTTGCCTCTTCTTTTGCTCTGTGACCATGAGCAATTTACTTCCATCTCATTGATAATATAGGGATAGTAATACCTCAGGATTGTATACGAAGACTTAATTACAGGAGCTTACTAAATAGCAACTATTTTGAGCTATAATCTGGCATACTGCTTTCCTACTAAAGTTTCCAAAAAGACCTATCCACCCACCCCCCAGAAGACCATGTTTAACTGCATGGAAATGTCCAAGGGCAGTGCCCTCACCCTTGTCTTGTAGGAGGTACACTGGGTCTTCCATGTTCTGCAACCCCTATTTCTTTTCTGAGAATACCCAGGCCCCACAGAGAGACAGGGGTTTTCCCTCTCTGAGCGCTGCTCCCTCAGGAAGCAATTTGACAAAGGTTCACCCAGTGACCCCTAAGGGAGGCAGATGCTGGACAACAGCAGGAGTAAATCAATGTATCCAACTTCTTGGAGTTTCCATCCCAAGGACAAGGACTTGCATCATCATTAAATCAGTATATATGGGGAAAAGAAAAGGGTTAAAAAACAAACAAAATACTGAATAAGGAAGGCAGGGAGTGACAGGGTGGGCACGGAGGTGCTGATTTATACAGGATGTAAGTGCTCTGTGTAAGCTTTTTTCCAACTTTGAGATATAGTTGACAGTACATTGTGTGCTGTGCAGACATATCATGACAAGGTTACCATAGTTAATGCATGTACCCCCTCACACAATGACCCCCTTTCCTTGTGGCAGGAACTTTTGAGAGCTATTCTTTCAGCAACTCTCAACCATATATCTTGTTTTCTACAGTCATCATGTGTCCATGAGATCCCCAAAAGTTTTCCTAATACCTGCATGTCTTTAGCCTTTGGCCAGAACCTTGCTCTCCATCCATCCTTGCCTCACACATACTCCAGCCCCCCTTTAACCACCACCCTCGAATTGTTTGCTCTTTACATTTCATAGGCAAGCAAGCTCACATAGCTTTGTCTTTCTCTGTCTGACTTACTTAGCATAATGCTCTAAGGCCTCTCCATGTTTTCCAAACAGAAGATTTCTTTTTTAATGGCTGAATAATGTTACACTGTACCTACACACCACATTTTCTTTATCCATTCATTCACTGATGGACACATAGCAAAGGCATAGGAACAGCCTATTGTTAATAATGCTGCAATGAATATGGGGGTGCAGATAACTTTACAAGATAGTGGTTTTCTTTTCTTTTTTTTTTTCAGAAAAAAAGAGATTTTATTTATTTATGCATACAAGAACTGGGGTGCAGGCCAAAGGTGTGGGAAAGGTGGTGAGAGTATTCACCAGAGACAGAGTGGGGAGCAGAACAGGCAGATTTACTGAAATGCACTGCTGTGGGGAGCAGCGGATAGGGCAGGAGAGGTCTGATGCACCATGTGGGAATCTCCCTGGCCTGGGATCGAACTCATACTGCAGTGGCTGCTAATAGTTTGATAGCACTGAGACTTTAACTTCTGTGCCACCAGGGAGGCCCAACAGTGGTTTTATTTTCTTCAGATATACACCCAGAAGTAGGGTTGCTAGGCAGTGTAGTTCTATTTTAACTTTTTTGAAGAACCTCTATAGTGGTGGTAGAGATGGACATTTCCACCAATAGGGTACAAGGATTCCCTTTTACCTAGGTACTTGCTAACACTTATTATTTTGATAAGAGCATTTCTGAGTAAGAAAATGTTAGTAAGGGAGCCAGTTAAAGGCTCTCTCCTAGAAAAGCCAGATAGGAGAGGGCCAGGGGGACTCCTCATCTATTCCAGGAATTGCAAGGAGGTAAATGAGGCAAGAATAGGGTAAAGAAGCAACAGAATGGGACTAGATTTCTTTCCCCACCATTCCAGCACAGGGACAAGTTTGTCTTGGGTTTTGTAGGTCTTAGCATGGGTTTTGATTTTAGTTAGAAAGGGAGGATTTTGAACAGAGGAATAATAGGACCTGCTTATGTTTTGAAAAGATCATCTGACTATCGTGTGGAGAACAGAAGAGGCAAGAATGATAGCTCACACACCTGGGAGGAGGCTAGAGGTGACGATGCTCTGTCCCAAGAGTGATGGAGGTAGTGAGGAAGTGCTGAATTCATCCAAAAGATTTGCCCTTGCCTTATATGTGGACTACAAAAGAAAGTTAAGACCCAAGGACTATCCAGTGTTTTGTGACTAAGTCATTGGAAAACAGAAGATGTCCTTTACTGGTTTGGGAAGATTGGGGCAGAATAGGCTTCTAAGGATAAAGCAAGTGTTGAGGTTTGCATTTGTTAGATTTGAATGTTTGTTCTCATTCCAGCAGAGGTCAGCATAGTGTATTGTGTATGGGTCAGGATTCTAGAGCCTGAGTTTTGCCTGGTCCAAACACCAGCCTTGCCACTTACTTGTGTGACCTTGGGATACTGAATCTGTCCTCAGTTTCCTCATCTGCAAAATGGGGATAGTACATTTTTGTAAGAACCAACTGAGCCTGTAGATGGTAAAGTGCTTGGGATACTGCATGGCATGGCTCAGAGTAAGTTGACAATAAGGAAAGAGAAAATATTGAGTAGGCATGTATGGGTTTGGAATTTGGGGCAGAGGTCTGGGCTGTAGACGAATATCTGCTGTCCCTCCCTAAGTAACCTCAGATAGCTTGAAATAACAGCCATGCTCTGAGTTCAGATGGAGAAGGTAACATCACAGGAGACAGAGTTCATGCCCTCCAATGTTTAGAAGTGAAGAAAAGGTAAAGGAATCTAAACATACAAGTGGTTGATTCATTTTTAGGAACTTTATATTTCTTGTGTACTTTCATATTACTACTTGAAAATTCCACTGAGTGATTCACAAAGAAGAGCATTCACTGGAAAATGTGTCTGCAGTGGGTCTTTAATAAAGTCTATCTTGAAATGACACTTGTCATTCCAGAAAGGTTGCGGAGTGTCAGAAACCACCAGCCATGCAGCATGCATTTTATCCCATGAATAAGCAGGGGGAGAGCAAAGATGTGATACTTTTTCAAAGAAGACCAGGGTAGCTACAGTATTCGGCAAGTATTTCCCACTAGGAGGCAATGTATGTAGTTACCGATCACTTATTTCAGTGTGTTACTTTTTTATACACAAGTTTTAGGATCGTTATCAAATCACTAATAACTACAAAAGAACATTAGTTTCTTTATTTAGGGTGACATCTAACTTTTTTATTGTGGTAATTATCTATTATAGATACATATACCTATAATGTACAACATTGGTCATCTTAACCATTATTAAATGTACAACCCTTTGGCAGTGATTACATTCACAAAGTTCTACAACCATTATTGCCACCATCAAGTTCTAAAACTTTTCATCACCTCCAACAGACACTGTTAGCACTGAACAAAGACTGGCCATTTTCCTCACACTCTACCCCGTGGTAATCCCTTGTAACTTTCTCTATGCATTTGTCTACTCCACTTATTTCAGATAAGTGGTAAATGTAATAGTTATCATTTTGTATTTGTTTCATTCCAATTAGGATTCAAAAAATGTGGTATATTGTTTACATTTTGGCAATTGTGAAAAATGCTACAGTGAACACTGGTATATAAGCATCAGTTTGCATCTCTATTTTCAGTTTTTTTGGGGATACACTTACGAGAATTGTTTTCCTCAGTTTTTGAGTAATAACAAAGCTATTTTCTATAGCAGCTGTGCACACCCACAGTGATGTCTAAGTGTTGTCTGCACCCTCACAAATATTTATTTTCCTATATTTCTCCTGATTTAGTGGTTGTGAAGAGGCATATCACTGTGGTTGACTAATATTTCCTTAATGACTAATGATGCTGAACATCTTTCCCTGTGCTTGTTGGTACATGTTCTTTGGAGAAATGTTTATTCAAGTCCTTTGTTTGTGTTGTCAGATTGCAGATGTATTTTGATGTACTAAAGTTTAAATTTTATAAAGTTCAATTTATCAGTTTTCTTTTGTTGTGTTTTGACATTTTAGGTAAGAAATTGTTGTCAAATCCAAGGTAATGAAGATTTACTCCTATGTTTTCTCCTAAGAGTTTATGATTTTGTATCTTTTATTTGGATCATTCACTATTTTGAGTTAGTTGTTTTATATGGAGTGAGGTAGGGCTCATGTAATGACAATCCAGTTTCCTAACATCACCTGTTAAGAGACTATTCTTTCCTCCTTCACAGACTAGGCATCCTTATCAAAAAAATCAATTGGTCATAGATGTACAGATTTTTTTTGACTCAGTCCCGTTCCACTGGTCTATGTGACAATCTTGATGACTAGCTTTATAATAAGTTTGGAAATTAGAAAGGGTGGGTATTCCAACTTTATTTTCCATTTCTGCAAAAAAAATGGTTATTAGAATTTTGAGAAGGATTACAGTGAATTTCTATATTACTTTGGGTACATTAATATCTTATTATTGCTAAATTATCCTATTCATAAATGGGTTGTCTTTCTATTTACATCTTCTTGAACTTCTTTCAACATTTTTGTTGTTTTCAATACATAAGTTTTTAAAGCTCTTTGGTTAAATTTATTCCAAGGCATCTATTCTTTTAGATAATATTGTATATGGAATTTCTCTCTTAAAATTCCTTTTCAGGTTGTTCATTGTTAGTGTGTACAAGCCATTAATTTTTGTGTGTTCATCTTGTATTTATTACTTTGGTGAATTTATTAGCTGTGATAATGCTATGGAATTTTCTATATACAGGATAATGGTTTAACATATTCTTTATGTTGTCTAGTTATAACTTCTAATGCAATGTTGAGTAACACTGGTAAAATTGTACATTCTAGTCTTGTTCATGATCTCATGTATAAAGTTCAGTCTTTCACCATGTAATATCTTATTTGCTATTGTTTTTCGTAAATATCCTCTTAACATATTTTGGAAATTCCCTTCTATTCCTAGTTTGAGGATTTTTATCATGAAAAGGTGAAACAGTTTTAAACTATATCAAATAACATTTCTGCTTCAATTCACTTGTCATGTCCTTTTCCCTTGGTTCTATTACCATAGTATATTACATTGGTTGGCTTTATGTTCACCATCTTTGCAGGGTGAAGATGATTTGCACTTGCTGTTGGACTGAGTTGTATCCACACCCATAAGTAATATTCAGACAAATAGGTTTTCTTGCTATGTCCCTTTTTTGACCTTGACTTTACAGACTAAGGAAGTGTTCTAGCCTGGTTTTTGGTAGCATTCACTGGAGAAGCCATCAAGCCCTAAGAATTCATTGCTGAACCACACTTTCTCTATTGGACAGATCAAGAAGACAAAAAGTAACTAAGGAAATTAAAGCTCTACATAAGGACATAGACCACATGGAATTAACAGATATCTAATGATCAATTCACCCCCCAAAAATTCAATACATATTATTCTCAAGTGCACACGGAACATACTCCAGGATTGATCACATATTGGGCCACAAAACAAACCTCAACAGATACAATAAGATCAAAATCGTACCAGCCTTCTTCTCCGATCATAAAGGAGTCAAACTGGAAATAAATCATAAAAAGGAGAAAAGAAACCTCCTTACCTTATGGAGGCTGAAACCCACATTACTGGAAACCAATGGATCAACGAAGAGATAAAAGAAGAAATTAAAAAATATCTAGAACTGAAAAACAATGAGGACACAACTTTCCAGAACGTCTGGGACACAGCAAAAGCAGTAATAAGAGGAAAATATATAGCATTACAAGCTCACATCAAGAAACAAGAAACAACCCAAAGAAACAATTTAATCTCACATCTCAAAGAACTAGAAAATGAACAACAAAAAAACCCCGAAAGTTTAAGAAAGGAAATAATAAAAATCAAAGCAGAAATAAATGAAATGGAAATAAAAAAAAACAGTCCAGAAGATTAACGAAACCAAAAGCTGGTTCTTTGAAAAAATAAACAAAATAGACAAACCACTAGCCAGGCTTACAAAGAAAAAATGAGAGAAAACACAAATAAACAGGATCATAAATGAAAAAGGAGAAATCATAATGGACACAGCAAAAATAAAAAAAATAATCAGAGATTACTATAAACAGCTATACGGAAACAAATATAACAACCTAGAGGATATGGACAAATTCCTAAAACTATACAATCACCCAAAGCTAGACAAAGAAGATATAGAACACCTAAACAGACCAATCACAAGTAGTGAAATTGAAACAGTAATTAAAAACCTCTCCCAAAACAAAAGCCCAGGACCAGATGGTTTCACAAATGAATTCTACCAAACATTCAAAAACGAAATAGTCCCTATATTACACAAACTCTTTCAAAAAATCGAGAAGGAAGGAGTACTACCAAACACATTCTATGAAGCAAATATTACTCTAATACCAAAATCAGAAAAAGACAACACACAAAAAAGAAAACTACAGACCAATCTCATAATGAATACTGATGCAAAAATATTTAATAAAATCTTGGTCAACAGGATCCAACAATGCATCCATAAGATAATACACCACGACCAAGTGGGATTTATTCCAGGGACACAAGGATGGTTCAACATCCGAAAATCAATCAATGTAATCCAACACATCAACAAAAAGAAAATAAAGACCATATGATCATATCAATAGATGCTGAGAAAGCATTTGACAAAGTGCAACACCCATTTATGATAAAAGCCCTTGAAATCCTTGGGATAGAAGGAACATACCTCAACATAATAAAAGCCATATACGGCAAACCGACGGCCAATATTATCCTCAACGGTGAGAAGCTGAAGGCCTTTCCCCTAAGATCAGGAACAAGGCAAGGATGTCCACTCTCACCATTACTTTTCAATATAATACTGGAAGTCCTAGCCAGAGCAATTAGACAAGAGAAAGACATTCAAGGGATCCAAATAGGAAAGGAAGAAATTAAACTGTCTCTATTTGCAGACGATA
>PVIJ01017628.1:0-28810 GCA_004024925.1 Scalopus aquaticus | reverse complement strand
GAGGATGGCACACATTAAAAATACAGGCAACAACAAATGCTGGAAAGGATGTGGAGAAAAAGGAACTCTTCTACACTGCTGGTGGGAATGTGAACTGGTCCAACCACTATGGAAAGCTGTATGGCGATTCCTCAAACTGCTAAACATGGAGCTCCCATACGACCCAGCAATACCACTTTTGGGAATTTACCTAAAGGACACAAAAACACTAATCCGAAAGGATACATGCACCCATATGTTCATTGTGGCACTGTTCACAATAGCAAAGGTATGGAAGCAACCCAGATGTCCAAAAATAGATGATTGGATCAAGAAGATGTGGTACATATACACAATGGAATACTATTCAGCATGGAAAGAAGATAAACACATGCAATTTGCAGCTACATGGATGGAATTAGAGGGAATCATACTCCGTGAAATAAGCCAGAAAGAAAAAGAAAAATATTGAATGGTTTCACTTATAACAGGACTATAGGGAGGCTGGGTGGGAGAGAGACACTCAGCAGTTGGGGGGGGGGGGAGGATAAGGGCACAAAATGGAAGAGAGGAGAATACAGGGGACCATGGAGATGGATCACGGGTGAATTGGTGGTAGGCTGCCCAAGGGGAATACAAAATGTAAAAGACATAAATAACAATAAAAAATAAATAAATAAATAAAAAGAAGGAAACAGAAACTTAAAAAGTGGTCATAACTGGGTTTCCCCGGTGGCAAAGTGCTTGGGTGCTGCACTCTGGAGTGCTGTGGACCTGTTGTCAGTGGAGGCGCTAGTTGGGCTCCTGGCTGGGGAGATTCCCACATGGCCGACAGACCTCTCCTGCCTCGCCTGCTGCTCCCCTCAGCAATGTGTTTCCATTGATTTGCCTGTTCTGCTCTCCACACTGTCTCTGGTGAACGCTCTGGCTGTCCCACGTCTCTGCTCTGTACCCCAGCTTGTATGCATAAATAAATAAGTCTTTAAAAAAAAAAGTGGTCATAACTTCCATTGTCACATAAGTCAACTGTTGGGAGAATAAGGCCAAAACAAAGTCTCCATCATGTCAACCCACTATTTCCTAAGCAACTTCAACAACCCAGACCATGATGGAGTGACCACAATCAATGAGCTAATCAAGTTCTCTACAAAAATTATTCACTCAGTGTAAAGGACCTAAGAGTCATCACTTACACTTTAGTGTGAATTAAGGCACTTCACGTTGTCTGTCTCAGAGGACATTTCTCTAGATGACATTTGGACAGCAAAGCTACATATATCCTATTTCTGCTGATAAACCAGATTTTATTTACAATTTAGTTAGCCTTGTGCAATAGACTGGAAGAAAGAAAAGCTACAGTGGAGGCAGAAAAGTGTTATGGCCAATATGCAAGCATGTATGTGTATTTGTCTATGCATATATACATATATGTGAATGTCCATCTATATGTGTGCATGTGTGTTTCTGTCCTGCCTTAATGTAAAAGTTTAAATGGGCAGATCTTGTGGACTCATTGCATTTTTTCCTAGAATTATTTTTCAGGTTTTCTACATAGTCTTACTGAATTAACTTTTAAAACCCCCATTCACATCATTTCCCTTGTGAAGTCACCCGTAGCTTATCATTTCTCCAGCTTTCCTTGGTTGCCCAATACTTAGATGACATATCCCCACTGTCCAGGTGGCGGTTTAATGGTCACCATCCCAGGGAAACTTAACTTACTTATCAAGTTCATCCACCCCCTTTCATGCTTTTATTGAATTCTCTCTCATTTTCTTCAATCACTTGTCAGAGCTCTATGAGAGCAGCAGTGTGCCTGGTTGATGTCTGCCTCATTCATTAGACACTAAGTCTAGGAAGAGACCTGGGTTTGTTTTCCAGAGCACCATTTCCTCAGGACCTACTAGAGTACTCAGTATAGAAGAACCACTCAATAAATATTTCTTGAGTGACGTGTTATTTTGAATTCTACAAAGCTTTTCACACTTCTGGACTATCATTGACATTTGTTCCCTTTGTTGGTAGGAAATGCTTAAAAAATAGCAATTTTGAAAGTATGAAATGAATATGTTAAAATTCCTCCCCCAATGAAGTTTAATGAGTTTTTATAAATTAAGGAAATTTCCCACTATCTTCTTTGAAAGGAAAAATACAAGCCTCACAAAAATATAGTGCTCCATATATTTGTAAAATGTTATGATTTTTATGTTTACATTTATTCACATGTTTGACTTCCACAGATGTATGGCCCACATCTATGTGATGTTTTTATGTATAATGTGGTCATTAAAAATTGTATTTAATGAATGTAACACAGCGTTTTTAAAGCACACGCTGTCTGGGATGGGTTATGGTCGCCCCTCTGACACTTGCTGGGTGTATTTTTCAGTCAAATTTCCTAACTAATTTGATTCTAGTCTCTGTTCTTGAAGTCTGTGTTATCACTGCCTCTTTTTTGAACTGCTTTGAGTTTCAGTTTCCTGGTATGTAAAATAGGTATAATAATAGAAACTACCTCATAGAATTGCTGTAAGATTTAAATGGACAATGAGAGTTCATAATGCACAATGTCCAGCAGATAGTGTCTGGGCAAATAAGTATGAGTTCAAAAAATAAAGGTATCTAATTATAAGTTTTTAAAAAAATGTTTGTATCAACAGAGCTTTTATTTTTTACATGAATTTAAATAACTGTATTTTTTAGGACTTTGAGGCATGAAAATAGGGGACTATGAAACCAAAAAATGTAAATCACCAATTTCAACCTGTGTTAAACATACTAGTTCAAGTTAATGTGCAATGTATATATTCAAATAATTAATATTATGTAAATAATGAATCCTTCCATAAAATGAATCCATACAGTGAAAACTTGCAATATGAATATTAATAACACAAGAGTGATATTGCTAGTATCTGGATTTATGGATTTCAATTTATTATATTTCTGTGGTAGCAAAGGAGTAACAACAAGCACTGTTGCAAAGCAGAAAAACCTTACACCCTGAGAATAAAGAAACTAGGGATTTGTTCTTGTTTGGAACACTGCAACTTTAAGTAAAGAAGTATCCTTTGTGGGGTCTCAGTTTCTTTTCTGAAGGAAAGAGAGGGCTGGTTAGTCTAGGTTTTTATTTTCCCTTCTCCTTACTTCTGACCTTTTTTCTCAGTGAAATTTTACTCAGAAACACAAGCAACTTATCCGAATACAACAGAACTGCTGTTTTTGATGGGGGTAGAGAATGAAACAAAAAAGCATTGGGCAAAATTATCTTGAAAGCCCTTTTTTCTTTTAGCATTCTGTAATCTGTCAACCTCAGAGTTTTCAATCCTGACCACAGGTTGGAACTGCCTGAGAGTTTGTGAAAGATTCTGATGCCCTGACCCAACCCCTGCAGGTAGATCACGATCCAATGACTGTGACATGGGCCTTGTGCACTGGTGGGTACATGTATATTTATAGCTTTTCATTATGATTTTAGTATCCGCCCAGGGAGTTAATGTTGGTTTTAGACTTGTTCCTTCTGCATAATCTCGCCATGTGAATGTATAGACTGAAGACATAAGACATAAGTGGCTGGTGTATTTCAGCAAAATTATTAGAAATCTTTAAACAGTCATATAATTTTGAATGACATTTCTGTAGGGCAGGTGACTATCTTATCTCACAGAAACTTCTGCCATATATTTTTGTGTGTGATTTTGCTTTGTTAATTTTCAGTGTTCCTCATTCTTAGCTTGTAGTTATTGTTACATAACACATGTCATTGCTGTACCTGAAGTCATACCTTTGCACAATGCAGCCTTTCTCACCTGGAGGGTGATGTCTCTCACCCTCAACTTAAATCACACTCTCTACTGACCAGTGAGCACATGAAATTCTAAAAACAGATTTAACATAAGATAGACTTTTATGTCGGGAAAACTGAAAATATATCTTTTCTTTCAAGACTCTTGGTACAGGAAAATCCTCTTGGGGATACATTAGATTCAGGTATGGGCAAGATTTTTTTTTTTTTTTTTTTGGTACATCAAGAGTAGAAAAGAACACTGGGCTACACCAAACAGGACATTATTTGCCACTTAAAATTGTTCATATTAGGCAGAAAATGCAATCTGTTGTGAATCAGCAATGCCAGCAGCCCTTAAAAGTAGTAGCTGTGACATTTCAGGATTTGGAGTATCTATAAAGAAGGTCTAGACTGAGCCATTTTACAGAACAAGGAAGATTTGATTAATCCCTTATACCCATCCAGGTACCTTGTCTACCAAGCCATGGACTTCTCTCTTACCCTGAAAGATGCATCTTAAATGTGGAGAGAATCTGTAGTAGTTGATGATTGCCTCCTAGTTTAAGTTCCACCCTACCCCTCGGTATAAACAATTGGCTCACAGGATGACAATTATGGCAAACATTTCTTCAAGAAAATAAATAGGTTAGCCTGCTACGGTGACCCTAATCTTTAATTCTAGATTTTGCCCTAGAGACTCTTCCTATCTTCTGCCTGTGGGCTCCCAGCATCTTGTGACTCTCCACCACACATCTGATGCTGGCATACTTCTCCATTTGACATCAATAAATCAGACTCCGTATTACCTAGATCTTGCATCTCAGCCAGATAAAAGGTAAACTCTCCAGGACCCAGGAACATTGCTTTTCATCAGCTTTAATAGACAATGTTGGGCTGGGGAGAAGACTGTAACTGTGACTGAAGCAGGAACAGTTTAGACCCCAGACCTCTGCTACTTCAGTGGAGAATCCAAACAGGTCCCATAAATACCAGTAGAAAGATCCTCCACATCTGGCTTAACTTTTTCTGTATAAAAAAGTCCTCAATCTGTATATAATAGATTTCACTTCATTTTGTGTTCCTTGAAAATACTCTTTTGTTAGTTCACTTCTGTAAGATTTCAGGAATATATAGAAGCACTTTAGTTTTGCTGATAATTATTGTCAATATTGCACATTTTAGACTATGCTAAAATATAATTTTAATAGCATAGTTTTATGATAACATTAGCTTAAACTAAATTTTTTTTAAAAACATTTTCTGTTTTGTCACTTCAGCAAATTAAACATTTCTATTTTCCTGTTCCCTTCCAATATCTCGCTGGATGCTTACCTAGTATCTGAATAGCTATAATCATAACACAGATAAAATCATGCTGGTTAAACATCACATGTGCATTTTTTGGAAAGAGCCACAAAGCAATCACTTTAATAATTGTACTTACTATGTAGATTCGGCAGCATGTACTGAAACCAGTCTTTTATGTTGTTTTAGGGGTAAGTTATACACAAACACACACAGACACACACACACTTCCGAGGAATCACACACACACACACATATAGCTATTACTAACAATTCTGTAGTGATTTGTACACATTCGTATATTTTTCCTGGTTGAAAATGTTCCTTGGAAATGATCCTGCACCAGAAACTTGCTATGTCAGAAGGTAAGGATGTGGGTATTGCTATCACAAAATCAAATTTTCACTTTTATATATTCCATAGTAAGAAGTTATTAAGTAGAATGTAACTAATTTGAAATTTAGAGCCACACCCTGGAAAATGACAGCTTTTATGAAAGCATAATAGCATTATGGATATTGTACCAATATCATAACTACAATAGCTGCTAATACTATAAATTAAAAATCAGTAAGGCAAATTTAATTCTAATATTTAAAGCCTGTAAAAAATTTACTGTACTCATTTAAGTAGAAACTTACTAGTACTTAAAGTGGATCATAACAATTTCTACAATAATTTTTCAATATTTTTGATAACTAATCATAATAAAACTTCACTGTTTATATAGTATATATGACTGTTCATATGCATATACGACATAGACATATAAATAGCTATATCTAAAGTTGAGTCATAAAATTTCATGAATACTTACTCATGCTTACCCTTACCTTCGGGGGAACTGATACATTTCATTTATTCCACTCCAGCCAGAGACCCCCCCCCCTCTCTCTCTCTCTCTCTCCCCCTCCTCCATCCCTTAAGTTAGCTGTGGTCCACTAAAGAAGTTTTTTAATCTTGATCAATAGATTAAGAAATACTCTTTTTATAAGCAATTTTCACAATATCTTGAACTTAAAAATGACTTACTGGCATTGAATTCAAATAACTATGTACTATTGTTTCATTTTAATTTGGAAAAGACATTCAGCAAATTATTTCTTGGTCAGTTGTAATTGAAATGAAAACTATATTCACTTAAGAAAACCAACTTGTTTATTAACAAAAGTCTAAAAGAAACACCACTATTTCTTTTATTGTTCCTTAGCTAGAATATGATTTTTGTCTCTGCCATTTGTACATATTACACCAAATTCTAAACTGATGGAATAGCATTCTATTAGTTTGTTTATTTTTTTCCTCTGACCTGAAAAAATCTAATCTCGGGAAAACTCAGATGATACATGCTTCCTGAGATACAGCATGCAATGGTGTCTAGGTCTGACATGACATAAGGTAGACCCTCAAAGCATGGGTGGCGACCACAAATAAATAGATTATGAATGGCAACACATGCAAGGGTAATTGGAGTAGACACGCTGAGGTCTTAAAACCCACGACCACTTTTAACTCAGTGGTGTAGTTTCATTTACTGGTTGTTTCACTAGACATTATTTTATTAGACTATACTAACCACTGATTAACTTACTAGAAAATAGCATAATATTCAAGGGAAAGAAATCTTTTACTTTTTAAATTAGTTAAAATATGATTAATGCTCATCTTTATTTTTTTTTAAGATTTATTTATTTATACATACAAGCTGGGGTACAGGCCAGAGGCATGGGGCGGTGAGAGGGTTCACCAGAGACAGAGTGGGGAGCAGAACAGGCAGATCAGAAATACACTGCTGAGGGGAGCAGCTGGCGAGGCAGGAGAGGTCTGCCGCACCATGTGGGATTCTCCCTGGCTGGGCATCAAACTTGCATCACGCACTGCCGACAGCTCCACAGAACAGCGCTCAACCTCTGCGCCACCAGGGAGGCCCTCATAGACATCTTTATATCCACCAGTTGCTCCGTGATTCAATACTCATAGAATACATCTTTACATTGTGTTCGAGGAATGTGATTAATTGTTTTCAGTTTTTTTCACATGTTCCTAAAAATTATAATCATCTCCTATATCTAGAATGTAAGTGATTATGGTATATGTTATTACATGTCAGACCATATGTAGCTACATGTTCTTATGTGGTTATTTAGTTTTCAGCTCTATTTTCTTCTCTCATATTATTTTTAAAACATATAATAGTATCTTATAGTGTATATCAAGTACATCACTTAAATTTATAATGAAGTTGGGGCATGGGATTTTTCTATTTTTTTTTTAAGATTTATTTATGCATACAATCTGGGTATCGGCCAAAAGTGGTAGGGGGTGAGAGGATTCACCAGAGACAGAGTGGGGAGCAGAACAGGCAGATCTACTGAAATACACAGCTGAGGGGAGCAGCAGATGAGGAAGGAGAGGTCTGCTGTATCATGTGGGAAGCTCCCTGGCTGGGTGTTGAACTTGTGCTGAAATAGGTCTGGATAGCTTCATAGTGCTGAGACTTAACTCGTTGTGCCACCAGGGAGGCCCTGGAGCATGGGATTTTTCACATGATTAATTCAATACTTACATTTGACTTTGTAGGAAAAAAACCAAAGGATATATAGTTGTTTTAAATAAAATACTTATTTCCCCCTGTATGGTAGGGTTTAAAATTGATTTTATGACAATTTTTATACTGTTTCCCTGCTTTGAATCTTTATAGGCATTTTTAAAAGAGTTGAATTCATGAAATAGTTAGATCTTTACTTCATATGATTTTGATACACGTCAAGACTGCTTTTTTGAACCCTTTCATTATCCCTTTGTCTATTTTTCTTTTTTCATTATGAAGACAAAAGCAATAACTAAAGTATAATGTTAAGCCTTTAATTTACGTTTATTTTCATTTTAAATTTACCTTTAACAAAACTTTGTTATTTTAAATAGAATATGTATTAAATAGAACACTGATTTGTTTTGCTTTCTTTAAGAATTACATTTAGTTTTTGTTCATGAAGTCTTTAATAAATGTTTCTATGGGTCAATGGACTTGTCTTTTATTTACAACACAAAGAAGATATTTTAGACAATGTAATATGGTGACAGTAAGTGATTATACAACTCCAGGATTAAATATTCCTTTAAAGATTTTAGTCATACATCTTGACTTTTGTTACTATTTTCTCTATCCATCAGTGAATACCTATGACTTTGCTTATACTTTATAGGAATCTTTTGGAAGTGGATAAATATATGTGTCAACAAATACTTTGAATTATTTGAAATAAAGATTTTTACTTAGAAATAGCAAAAATAATATGTGACTCCCTAAATATCTAGTATTTGCTCAAATTTATTGTTTTAAAATGTCATGTTTTTTTCATTGGACTTTCACTGTACTTTAAGTCTCAGAGATCTGTGTATGTGGTGGGGCACAGAGGTGGGGGAAGAAAGGAAAACAGAATACATACTTAGTATCTAGGTGCTAGACCTTGTAAGTAGACTTTCTCAGGTAATCCTCTTAACCCTATGGGATAAATACTGTTATCCCTATCTTGTAGAGGAGGAAAAATGTAGCTCAGAAAGCTCAAGCATCTTGTCCAAGTCTCACAATTAAGTTACTAACCTAAGATTTGAACCCAACTACAAAACTGAACTTTACAGGACACCACATGGTTTCTCAGCTTTCAAATTGCTGCTTTTGGAAATTTCTGTTTGCAATTAAAATAAGAAAAAGCAGTGGTAATTAAATTAAAAGAAATAATGTATAATATTATCCAAAGAGATTTCTTTTTTAGCTTCCCTCAATGTTTCCATTACAGTTTTAGTTGAAGATTTGGATCATTTCTTATTTTATCTTTCTGGTTTGCCCAACTCTAGCTCCTGGACTTACAAAAATATACTTGCTAAAGACGAGGGAAAGGGCAGGACTTACACTGCAACTTCTTGGCTTAGTTATTTATGTGATTCAAATGGTCACTTTAGAGCGCTACTGAAGTTTGAGATAGAGGAGGCCTGGGAGCTGGAAGGAGGGGCTGTTTGACTGAGTTAGGGAAATTCCAGATGACACAGATTGTCAGATTTCCTGCTGGCCATTTACTGCCAAACTCCTCCTCCCGCTCTTTTTGCACAGCTGTGTGCTTCATTAAATAGTGTTGTCTACAAATCACAGCAGTGTTAAAATGCAGAGCAGGGGGAATTCCTGTACCCAGGCTGCTGCCAAGTTCCTAGAGTTTTAACAGCACACTCACCGAACGGCCTCCCTCTCCTCCAAAAACTATAAATAAGTTCAATATCAACAGTGTATTCATCAATGATAGTCTCTTTTTTCTCAAGGAGAGTTTGAAGTATTAGGTGGACACTTTCATAAAGGTCCCTGTGTCTGAGGTGACACCGTGTGGGTCTTGTGTTGCCAGAAGTAGGATGTCTGATGTTGGTGATACCACCTGTCTCCCAGTTAAGGGAGGGACCATTACTTAATCATTTGAAACACAAATTTTCCCATCTATGACTTGAGTTTAGTGCTTTCAGAAACCTGCTTATAGAATTTAGGATCAAGGACTTGGTTGCTACTATTCAGGGGAAGGAGGAAGGAGTATTGGTTTAATTCAGCTATTTACATATATTGAGAATCTATGTGTGCAAGGCTGAATGAGGTATAGAGTGAAAACATAAGTAAAAAAAGGCTAATCAACATTAACACAACTAGTGTGAGTTAAGCTCTGATGAGTTACCACTCGTCACTAGAATTGTTTAAAAGGAACAATGGGGAAAATATTACAAATTCCACCTGAAAGGACTGGAGAAATTTCAAGGTGAAGAAACACTGGCTTCGGGCCTTGAAACACAGATAAGATGGAGGCACTTCAAGGAGAGAAAGAAAAAAAAATGTGTGTTGCCTTGTAGTGAAGTGGCAGCATTATAACTTTATTATAATTCAAACTGTTTGTGTGGCAATTAAAACAGAAACAACCTGGTGGCCATCACGTGGACATACTGCTTCCAATTACATCCATCTACTGTACATCAGCTGGGTTCATGATTGATGTTATATGTTTTTGTGCTCATAGGGCTTGGCATTTCTGACCCCTGGGCTTGAGTTAACAATATGGGGGGAGGAGACCGATGGAGCTTTTTTGAAAATAATCTTGTTGATCTGAGTAGATACTGGTCTTAGTTTATGGTCAAAAGAAGAATAAAAATATAAAGAAAGGGGTAAAGTGAAGAAGGTCTGGAGACCCATGGAAAAAAAGTGGTAGTTAGTTCATAGGCAAAACGTAGGTCTACCTCATTCTGAAGCATTTCAGTACTCACTCTGGGCAAGGAACATGTTAATATGCATTTCCTGAGCACAGACCTTGCACAAACTACAGAAGGCACAGTGGTGGATCCTGAGATACAGTAATACACACCCATCTCCAATTATGAGGATTTGAATCAGATATGTAAGCAACCATTGCACAAGTTAAAATTCAAAAAGAGCTAGCAGTTTCCCATGGAACAAGGAAGATAAATTTATTCATATTAGGGAGATAAGGACATTTCTGAAGAACTGCATTTGAGTTAACAGAGCATTAACTAGGTATTGATGAATTAAAAAAAAAAAAGGTGGAAAGGAATTTTGTTTTAAAGATTTATTTATTTATGCATACAAGCTGGGGTATAGGCCAAAGGTGAGGGGAAGGGGTGGTGGTGAGAGACCAGAGACAGAGTGGGGAGCAGAACAGGCAGATCAACAGAAATACACTGCTGAGGGGAGCAGCAGGCGAGGCAGGAGAGGTCTGCTGCGCCATGTGGGAAGCTCCCTGACTGGATATCGAACTTGTGCTGTAGTGGCTCTGCATAGCTTCATAGTGCTGCACCCTAACCCAGTGCACCACCAGGGAGGCCCAGAAGGGAA
This sequence comes from Scalopus aquaticus, assembly GCA_004024925.1. Lineage (NCBI taxonomy): Eukaryota > Metazoa > Chordata > Mammalia > Eulipotyphla > Talpidae > Scalopus > Scalopus aquaticus. The sequence continues at coordinate 17,861 of PVIJ01017628.1, read as the reverse complement.
TTTTTGATTGAAGGACAGAGAGACTATAAAATGGGAGGGCTGCTTCAGAAACAAAAGCCAGTTTATTAATTTTATGTTTTATTATGAGATGAGATTAGGGTCAGATCATCAATCATTTTTCAAGACACATCACTGAGTCTGGATTTCAAACCTGATGGGAAGTGACACAATTAGTTCTGTATATAAATTCAAGGCTGTGAGGAAGGCTCCATCTTTGCTGTATCATGTAGCTCCAAGAAAGAGCTACATTTGTGTGGAATTCTTCTGACCACCCTAACATAGGGAGATAGGTCAGGATTGGAATTCCTAACTACTTGGTTTAAGGGTAAGATATGTATTGAGATGTACCAGCCCTTAATATAGAACTGATGGCCTCTCCATCATCATCCTCACTCCCCCATCATTGGACTCTCCTAGCATTTGATTCATTCTCCTTGTATTTCTGGCACTTAACACACTGCCTAACAAATAATAGGTACTCAGTAAATGTTTGCTGAATGAGTAGACAAACTACTAGTTTGTTTTAACAAGTGGGGGAGAGCCTAGTTATCAGCTCTTGAGTAAACAATCTACCTAAAGCATCTGGTTTTGAGCAGGACATAAAACTAGTCTTTGATACTATCCCTTTACTCCTTGAGTTCTTGGGTAGGTTTTCCTGAGGTGAATCTCCTTTATGTGAAATGAGTTTTATCTTATCCGAAACCAGTAGGGAATAGTCTTAAGTGGACTGATCAAGTTGCAACTCTAGAAATTCTTCACATCTCCTTGTTATATGTCTGTCCTCTGAATTCTGGAAGGATCAAAGATAGAAAGCTGCCATAAAATAGCAAAATTTATTTCAAAAAATCGTAAATACCAAGTTTAAACTATTATGCTTTCATCTCTAGAACTATTGTTTGAGTCAGTTATTAAATTCCTAGTAGTATACTAGGTATCAGTTTCCTAGAAAATGATTCATACTCCTTTTCATAATTGCTTTCATAACAGTTATACTTTCATATTTTATTAATCAACAAACAATAATAATAAGTACAAATTAATTGCTCAGTGTTTTAAGAGATTTTACAAATCACTAACTAGAAAATATTTGACCAAGTGAAAAGTTTTTGTCCACAGTGGAAAAAGTGGTGGAACTCTGGTCTTTGTTCTCTCCAAAGTATAATTTTAATAGTTCCCATTTTTGCTTAACACATCTGAAACCTAAAAGCAATTTGGGTAAAGCTGAGTTCCTAACTCTCCAGCTTATATGGCATATTAATGAATGCTCACTCGTATATTGTTGTCAATTAAATACATCATGTGAATATAAATAAAATTGCCTCTGTGTGTGTTAGTGTGAGATGTATAAATAACGTAAGACCCTCAAAAATTGGAATGTGAAAAACACACTATTAAATTCCTATTTTCTCTTCAACTTGTGGGCTCAGCTCTTCTCTGCCATGGCGTTTTTAAAGGGATCATGTTCTCCTTCTCTCCTAACCCCCATGTACTGCTTGGTCTGAAAGTTTATAGAAACATATGGAAAGAGATTAGTCTCAACTCTAGTTCCAAGAGACACCCCTTTCCATAATGTCGTCTCCATGTCTAAGCCATAGAATATACTAGAGAACAGTGCAGAAATGTATAGCCAAAGGGTGAAGATAGAAAATGTCCTTGCTTTGGCATAGGTTTGCCAAAGTGCATGTTTGTAGTCAAGTGTCTAGAAATTCTGAGAATATTCCTTTCTGCATACTCTGGCACTGTTTGAATGACTTGTTTTTAACTTGGAGACCTCTCTTTCAAGATTTTATCTCTCATTGGTATATAGCAGTCTGATAGATTCCCCACGGGTGGGGACCATCCTTATATCACCCTAACATTCTCTCAAAAATGAGAGGCCTCTTGTTTCCAAGGCAGGAGTATGACTGAAGGGGGTAAATAAAGGCCACTGCAACTTGATTTCACCCAATCCAACGTGCACAAGAGTGCTGCAGGCTGCTTCCAGACGACCTGAGATTGCCATAGGATCCTTTGCTTGCTCTCTCCCTTCCTCTGCTCTTCCATCTCTCCTCCTCCCACCACCACTTTCTTTATAGAGAGAGGAATCAGAGGCTGTTTTTGAGACTGTAAAGGATGGAATAATCTCTAGGTGAAAGGACTCACAGGAGCTGTCTGAGAGGAAATAGCCAGTTAAACCTTTCTGTGGGAAATAAGGTTTGATTATAGCATTTGTTTTGAGATTAAAGTGTTTATTTTTCACTGTGGTAATTTTTTACTCTAAAAAAATGGTCATGGAGAGTATGTTCTGGTCAGCTAGAGTATCACAATCCCAGGAACAACACATGTGTCTCTCTTGAATGTGTTAGTTATATTCTAGGGAATAGACCTTGATCAACAACAAAACTTACTAAGTGTCTGTGTCACACACACACACACACACACACACACACACACAATATGTAGATAGACAGATATATAGATAGATAGATATAGACACCTAGTATAATATGTATTAAAATATATATTATATATATATATATTTTTTTTTTGCAGTTACATGCTGCCATTGATAGTAAATGAATTAATACTCTTAATAAGTTCCAAGCACTGAGTGTGAGATCATCCCTAGGGTGGTTTTTGGTCCAGCCACCATAGCATGTAAATCTTATGCTGGAAATTAGAACAGCTAGCCATGTGAAGAATTTGGGTTCTGTACATAAACCACAACGAATATTAGTGTGGAATAGCAAAGATTTATTACTGTATAAATTTCTCTGCAGGAATTTGGTTTGTTTGTTTTTCTTTTGTTAGAAAAATCAAGAGACCATAAAATTAGAAATAATTGTAAGTGTCTCATTACTGAGTCTCCCAGAAACTGGACCCTGCTCCTCATTGTATCTCTTGTGACTCATGCTGGGGAAATGGGAATTTAACTTTAGACCACAGTTGAGAAAATTGATAACCATTATCTACCTTCAATTGAGCACCTGCCAGGTAGAGTACTAGACAGCAGCATAATGCATTAGGTATTTATATCCCTATTCTCCAAAGGAGAAAATTGAGGTTTAGAAAACTCAAGTAACTTACTCCAGGTCAAACATGGGTCCACAGTATAACAAAGTCTCTATTCCAAAATCCATGCTCCTAATCAGCACTCAGTGATTCTGGGAAAGGCCTTCAGATTCATCATCTTTAATTGTATTAGATTGGTCCCTTTTCATGAAATATATTTATATTTTCTCTTTCCTTGACTTATTATTTACCTTTTTATTTTATGTATTTATTTTAGAGTTTCAGTGTTGTAAAAACATAGAGAAAGAACTTTGTTTTAGTGAAGGCTTGTGGATAGCAAATCTTTGTTTCTGCTCTCCAAATTATTTCAACATCCTTTAAAAATATTTTTACTTGATATAGAATTCAAGGGTGGCAACTGTATTTTTCAGAATGTGTATTTCCACTCTCCAGCCTCCGTTGCTGCTGTTGAGAAGTCAGATCTGACTATTGTTTTGTTTTGTTTTTACAGCTTTGTCATTTCTTGCTTTCTTTTTACTTCCCCCTTCCCTTCCTCCCTCTCCCTTCCCTCCCATTTTACTCCTATTTCCTCTGGTAACCATTATCTTCTATATTACTCTCCATTGTGGCACTAATCTATTTTTCTAAAACTTTTCATCAGGTTACCTACCTGCCATATCACTTGTCTCCTCCAAGAAAGAGTTAATCAGAATCTTCACATATCTTTAGTTATAATCCATACCATTGACTGTAACACTTTCCGTAAACACAATTGTACACAACTACAAATTAACCTGCATGTGGATATACGCAATATGTTTTTTGCCCTAAAGCTGCTCCCATGTTTTTGCATTTCTGAAATTAGTTACTACTGTTATTCAATAACCTACCCAACATATAAACACATATCATGCTCCAATCACAGTTAATCTCATAATAAATAACACACTAAATATCATCTTTTTTTTACATGTCACAAGTAACTTAAGAGACCATTTCATATTATACTTGCAACAAGTATAATAACTTTAAAAAGTAAATCAAATTATTTTAATAACTAAGATAGGGGAACATAATTACAGATAGCACTTGACTGCTCCCAAAAGGAATGGGAAGTGAGAACAGCTTTACTATATTTATTGGGCTATAACTATAACTTTTGTTTTACAAAAACGCTAAAGTTGAATTTTTCCAAGTTCAAAACACTGATATATCTCTTCAAAGATCTGCAGAACAGATATTTCAGAAAATGTCTGAAATCAGGTTTACAATGTCTAAATGAGTTAGTCTTATTAGTCCAAAGTAAGCATGCTTTCTAATTCCTAGACTGTTTCTTGGTTCTTGAAAATCTGGGAGCCAGGCCTGATATACGTGAAGATTCTGATTAACTCTTTCTTGGAGGAGGTAAGTGCTATAAATCTGATATAAATCCTTTCCTTTAGCATCATTTTCTTCTTTTTTTTTTCCTAGTCTGAAACAGAATCAGCTCCCAAAAGTCAGTCTTTACCCTGCACTTGGAGAGGGAAGACACAGAATTAGCAGTGATAGGAAATACACAGTATGCAAGGGACAGAATTAAATAATGTGTTCATGTGGGTAAAGGAGAAAGCCTGTTATGTAACCTGCTCTTTCCCTCCGGCTCCAGGAAGCTGACAGTAAAAATTGTAAAAGACAGAGAACAACATAAGAGGAAGTTCTGTTGAAAAGGGAATGCATGTTGGAAAAAGCAGAAAGTGCTAATCTGTAACAGAATAAACTTCAAGGCTCTGTCACAAACATCTACTAAGGATGAGCTTTAGACACACTGATCACCAAGTGCCTGGAGGGGATTCCCGGGGACAACTTTGCAGTGAGCCAGCCATGATCAAAGAGCACACATATGCCTGGGCTAGGAGTACTCTTGTATTTATTTTAGAATAAAATTCTTGGAAAAATAAACCTGAAAGTACTGTGTAAGTAACACTAAACAGACTCTGCATGGAGACATTTGCCATGTCACTTAGAAGTTTCATGATGACTGGGTAAGATAGTCATAGAGCTAAAGAGACATAACTTTTTTTTTAAGTTAACCAATGAACTGTGATTTCGTTTCCTACGGGGGTGGGGTGAGGCAGAGAAACTGAATATGAGACTGGATTGTAGGGGAAAACAGATGGAAATAACTTTTGAAATTTATCTTGAATCATTTACTAAAGCAAAAGCACTTGTTGCAAATACTTTGGACGATGGGAATGTGTATCCTAACTTAAGAGAGGATAAAGACACATGGATATCTCTTGCTGAGGTACTCTCTGTGAGGAACTCAGTGTCTCTCAACTGCGGACAGTGACATTTAGTGATAGCCCAAATTGAAGAGGATTCACTGAAGAAAACAGTGGACAAGATAAAGCCCAAAGATACAAGAGGGAGAAACCAATATTCTGAGTTAGTTTGGTGGAAGCGAGAGAACCTGCTCATTGGGAAATCATGCTGCTCCCCACAGTCACAACGTTCCTTTCTAGGGGCTCACGTGTGCTCTATTTGAAAATTAGCTGTAGCTCCTTTTGGAAAGCCTCATTTTGCTTTGAATTATTCTGTTTTTGCAGCCGTGATATTTGATCTGTTCTCTCTAGATTATGCTCCCACACTTCCCACTTTCAACTGTGTTCTTTTTTGCACTTAATTTATTGAAAGTCTTTTTAATACTACAAATCATTTTTATAAACATTTCACCTGTCTGACCAACACACCCAATCTCTCCTTAGTAATTTGAAGTATGCATAATGAAGCAGTTACATTTTTATTTCTTAGGCAAGTATGGACAAACTTTTCTCAGAAGAGGTCAAACCGTAAATATTTCTAGCTTTGCAAGCCATGCAGTTTCAGTCCTAAATACTCATCTCTGCCACTGTAATGGGAAAGTAGCTAGAGATTCTAGAGAGCAAATGAGATCACTGTGCTCTAAAAATAGGCAACAGTAGTTTGGGGGGATAGCAGGGATAGGTCCATGTTTTAGATGACAGTATTTATCTTTCTTGAATCAAATTTTCTTTGAGGGCCTTTTTCTATGGAGTTATGTCTCTCCTCTCTATGAACTATTTTTATGATCTCTATACCTGAAATGTAAATGAGTGTATTTAATATTATCATGTTTTGCAAACCTCTTAATCTGTGATGAGCCTGGATTTGTTATCTAGGTGGCATGAGTCAAAAAGCATTTAAAAGAATTTTCCTCATTAAATATCACACTTTCAAAATGTTTATGGTTCTTTGTCTCTGGAAGGAGTGATGTGTTCCTTTCTTCTTTACTTTTCTCTTCTTTTTTCACAAATGAGATTGTTAATTTCTCTTCTACCAAACTTTCCTGCCCCAGTAAATTCAACCCATAAAATGTTCCCCTGTTACCTCTGACTCAGAGAACTTTATTTGTAGATTGACTTAATACTCTTGCTACATTTATTTTTTCTCTTTCTCCTTCTCCCATTCCCAAGTTCAAGATTCAAAGAACAAGGGCAAAGAAGAAAAATCTTGGCCCCTGAAGGTCAGGGTAAAGTCCTTGAACATTCCTAACTATAATTATTCATCTTATAAAATATTACTTTTATTATTTGTATTCTTCTCATTAGCTTAAGTGAATTTCAGTTGTGCAAAAATGCACACACATGCTCATAGACGGGGCATAGGAAGAATATCATTTTAAGTGAAGATCACCTTTAGATAGTGCCTCTTTAATTAAAGGAGCCTGAAAGCTGACAGGGAGTAGAAAAGGGGAGACTCTGGCTACTACCTCTTTGCTACACATTCATTAGCCTGCATCTACTAACAGACTTGGCCATCTTACACTAAGACAAAGCAAAAAATAAGAGAGAGAGAGAAAAGCTCCCAAGAGAAAAGCTCCCAAGGCCACAGTTACCATCTCCAGAGCACCACAGCATGGCTAGAGAGGTGACAGCAGAGGGCCTGGAATAAACAAGGTCATTCTCTTCCTCACTCAAGAAGGTGGCCTGACTGCTGGAGGTGGGAAGCCTGCAGAATTTCCTGTGGAAAATGATGAGATTACTGTGAGTGAGCCCTGGGAGGGAAACTTTGGGGATCCTGAAGTTTGGGCAGAAATAGTGCTTGGTATAGAAAGGAAATTTGAGGAAACCTTTGCAGCCCTGCCAGTGGCTTTAAATGGGCGACCTTCACCAGGGATCAGGAGTAGGTTTACCTCAACTTTCTGAATGTAGAAAGAACTGATTCTGTGTAATAGTTGTGGAACAACAGGTTGTATACCTTAATATAGTAGAGCAATAAAATAGGATGGAAGCTTAGTGATTGTGTAGCAATTCTCCTTTTGCAGGTAGGGAAAAATGAAGTCTTGAGAGGAAAAGGGATTCCCCCAAATTTAGCTAGCCAGTTGGTCCAGACAGTGAAAAAGACTGAGGCTTACTGTGAGGTAACTTTTCCCTCTGCCTTGCCTTTCATTATTAAAAATAATAACTTGATGTAGGATACCCTGAGGAGCCTTGGGGTATTCTGTTCAGGTGGGTGATTTGGTGATTCATCTTGCTCTAGAGGTTCAGTAGAACTTTGTTTCATAAAGGGGTTTCTCCAAACTATCTGAAGGTGTCTCCTTGTTTGTTTCACATGCCCAGACTTCCCTCCTTGGTAATGAGTAGTAGTCAGCTGCTCAGGTGACTTTGATCCTCTTTCTACCCACTTGGGAATTGGGGCCAAACAGCAATGGTCCTTAAGCTACATCATCCTTAGAATCTCTTGTGGAACCTGTAATCATTTATAAAACACTCCCGTACAGAGTCCACTCCTCAAAATTCAGATATCATTGGTTTGTGGCAGTGGCCCATCATCCATATTTTAGGCATCCCAAGTATTCTAATGTATAGCCATACTTGAAAAATACGAGCTTGAATGAAGTCTGTGAGTTGAAGCCTGGGATGGGACAATGGCTCCAGAATGGAGCAGAGGGAAGAAAGTTTGGCGATACTACAGAGGATGAATGAGGTCAGAAGAGTGCTGTTGCTCACGAGCAGAGTAGGGGAGGTGGGACAAGAAGCTGGTGGGTCTCTTTGGGAGAGTAATGAGGTTCAAAGAGGCACAGGTGGAAACACTCTGGAAGCTGACTAAAGGAAAACAGGCGGGCTTAAAAGGAAATCTGTGAAGACAGGTCTCCCATCTCTAGTCCAAATTGCATTTGGTTTCTTCAGCAAGCAGGAAAGACAAAGGGCCAGTGACTCAGAAGGAAGTTTTTTGAATTGGCAGGTAAGGAAAAAAAAATGGGGCTGTTCTAGAAAAGGGAATGTATTTGTCAGCAAATCTAGGGCCTTTGTCTATCAGATAACATGGTCAACAGTCTACAGTGAAATGAATGATAGAATCTTTGGACCAGAGGGTCTTGGGTATTGTTGGAGTCGACCCCCTCACCTCATAGAGGAGAAATTTGAATCCCAGGAATTGTCCAAGACTGCAGTTAGTGCAGGCATCAGGCCTGTGAGCTGTCGGTCTGACCACTCTGCATTCCCAGAAGAGTCAGTAGAGATTCCAGAGCCAACCTGCTGGGTTTGCATCTTTGCTACCCTCATTTATGATGCATGTGTCTTTGGGGAAGGTACCTATGCGCTCTGTGTCTCAGTTTCCTCATCTACAAAATGAGAATTAATATAGTCTCACTTTATCCTGTGTAGTTGGGCAGATTAAATGATTAGATACCCATTAGGCACTTATTGCCTAGCATGTTATATGCTTAATAAAATGATAACTCTAGTTTTTACACCATACTGTTTAAACAGATAAGAAGGCATCAAAGTGAACAAGACTGTGATATCTTGCCTATTTGAGGGTAGGTGTATGGAGAAAATGTTCTATGGAGGAATTCTATTTTTTTGTGTAGATTTATTTATTTATGCATATAAGCTGGGGTGTAGGCCAGAGGTACGGGGTGGTGAGAGGATTCATCAGAGACAGAGTCGGGAGCAGAACAGGCAGATACAATTGAAGTACACTGCTGAGGGGAGCAGCGAGCAAGGAAGGAGAAGTCTGCTGCACCATGTGGGAATCTCCCTGGCCAGGTATTGAACTCATACTGCAGTGGCTCTGGATAGCTTCATAGTGCTGCGCTTAACCCGTTGCACCACCAGGGAGGCCCAAGGAGGAATTCCATTTTTAAGAAAAATTCCAAAAGGATTAGAATTTAGTTGAATCCAAAAGCCATGTGTTCTCATGTGGAGTTTCTTCAAAGTGCAGGTCCCTCAGTCCAGATATATCTGAAAATGAATCTCGGTGTAGAGAGACTCTGTATAGTCCAAATGCAGAGCATGTGTTTCTATAAAACTTTAAAGTGTGACACCTACTGCCCCTTACTGGGGAAGTGGAGTAACCATATATGTTAAGGATTCAAGGCCTTCCCTCTCCATGTGAGGTAGGCACTGTTCTCTTTTTGCATTGCAAATATGAGGAAATAGAGGTTTAGAGGGGTGAATAATTATTCAAAGCCATTGACCTTGTAACTTACAGGCAAGAACTCTGAAGCTGAATCCTTAAGACAGAGTCAGTTGCCATACTCCCAGTTACAATGTCACCTTGAAGTAAATTACTAGGCTTCAGTTTTCTGTTAAAATGAGACGATTTGTATCTGCATCATAAGATGCTGGGAAAGCAGTACCTGTGAAGTATATTGCAGAGAATTGTGCCCATAGAAGTACTCAAATGTTAACTGAGATTTCTTCTATGGCTATTGTCATTCTTATGTGTATTCAATATTCTTAACATTTCCTTTTACTTTGGTGATCACTTGTAGCCAGGTGTTATACAAGACTATGAAGTCACGAAGACCAGAAACTGAAATAAATGAGGTTCTTATCGATAAGATAAGATAAGATATAAGAACTGGGGTATAGGCCTGAGGCTCGGAGCGGTGAGAGGGTTCACCAGAGACTGAGTTGGGAGAAGAACAGGCAGGTGGATGGAAATACACTGCTGACGGGAGCAGCGGGAGAGGCAGGAGAGGTCTGCCTCGCCATGTGGGAATCTCCTAGCCTGGACTTGAACTCGTGTCGCCGCTACCAACAGCGCCACAGCACAGTGCTTAACTGCTGCACCACCAGGGAGGCCCCGGGGATTAATTTTTAACATGCGTTTTGGTGGAATATGAGCATTTTGTTTGTAGACTTTCTAGGGCACCAGTATTATGCTGGACGTTGGTAAATGTAAAGAATATGACCAGGGAGAAGATGCTGGTTTTAAAAATGTCATAATTTGAAAAGACTTTTGACTAGAAACAATCAATGGAACACCACTGACTGAATAATTTGGATAAAAGGATGTGTCCAAAAGAATAAAGGTGATGGAAGAAAAGAGCTGATTGGGTTTTGGCCTTGAGATAAAGATGAGTGGTTGTAAATTGTGAGTTAGAAAAGGAATAGACTGATAAAAATGCTGTTTAGTGAAGATTGGGTATACATGGGTTAGGAAAGAATGCTGACAAATGAAATTAAAACAGGAAGAAAGTTCATTGGAATGGGGAGCTTGAAGATGGGAACTATAGTGAGATAAAGCATTCCTTTTAAGAATGTAACTAGTTAGGGATAAGGGTGGGGCACAAAATATGAGAATTAGAGGATTTGGTACTTGAGAAAAGAAAATATCACTCCCTTAGGATAAACAGCTGGTGAATTCGTGGGGCAGTGCAGAATTTTGATGATTGGCATACACAGCAGAGCTATGGGAGAGCAAGATATGGGCCACCAGAAACGTGATAATAAGAAACGTGGTAGTTGACAGACAAAGGCTTCTGAAGGTAAAAGGGAGGTCAACAAAACATGGTGGAATGAAAGAGAAAGAAATGTTAAAAAAAAATTTTTAAGGATTTAGTTTATAGGTTCAATAATATGAAATAAGAATTTCTTGGTTAGGATACTTTTTTGTTCAAATTGTGGCAAACTGAAAATTCTCAGTCACAAGATATATACAAAAAGCATGTTACTCTTTAAATTGGGTTTCCTAGGAGTAAAGCTGGCATATATATTTGACTTTGGAGTGAATAGAGAAAAAAGGAACAAATGGTTATTTTTCACCAAGAAGTTGAAAAGATTTCTCAGAAAGGAAAGGTTAATGAACTTGATTTAGATGTTGTGAGTGACTTTCTTGATGTGGAATTATCTTAAGCGTAGGAATAAATTTACTCTTTCAAGGCTCGTGGGTACTGTTGTGTGCAATAAAGTGACATTTTACTTTAAGACATTAGGATGCTCTTTGGCATCCTTAAAACTAACCTAACAATTAATAATTACAATCATTATAATAACAAATATAATAGTAAAATGAAAATAAGGGAATGTTGTTAAACTAAAAATATAAAAGGAATTGTGTATTCTGGAATGTTCCTTATTTCAACCAGAGACTTATCCTAGTGAAGATCCAGAGTGGCTGGTAATCAGTTCTTAAGCATTCATTTGTTGGATTGATTTGGTGGGTAGCTGGCTGGCTGGCTGGCTGGCTGGGCAAAAGAAGTAAAAGCCATATTTGAGCTACTTTTATTTGATGGTTGTGGATATTCTCAAATTATTTGAGTGTTCTCATTCTGTTAGACAGTAAAAGTGACCATGCCTGTTTTTTTCTTATACTACATTTGAGAGTCAGCTTCTTCTACACTACTAAAAAGCTGCAGAAAGACCACATATTCTGTAAATATCATTCACTGATTAGAATTAGTTTTCTTACACAAGTTCCTGCTCATTTTGTAGGGGGAGAAAGGCCTATTGTGATGAAAGAGAATTAGTAGGGTATTTTGTTCTTTCACAGAAGAAAATTCTTATTGCCCAAATTGTATGATGAATGAAAATTAGAAATCCTATGAGTAATTAAATAAAGCATGAGCTTTGAAGTTATACAATATTAAATTTAAATCCTTGAGCTATCATTTACTAGATGAGTGACCTTGTATAACTTCCTTATCCTCTCTGAGCTTAAAGATTGTCGTGTGTAAACTGGAAAAGCAGGCTCTGAAAAGTAAAATCCTGTTATAATTGATGGCAGTTCTTTCCTACCAATCACCAGACAACTAGAGCACAAAGCAAAATGAATGTTCCATACTGGCTTCCTTGCCTTTATGAAGGTCATAGTCCAGTAGGAAATCAGGAGTTGGAACACAAAAGGATATGACAAAAAGTAAAAATTAGACAGACGAACATTAATGTTCTGTTTCTGACACTAATGAAAAACTTTCAAAAAAATCATCAGGTCTCATTCATCACGAAATCTTCCATACATTTATGTTTGTAATGTGTCTACATTTATAAGTCTATATTTATCTAGCTGTAAGATTTTTTTGCCCAAAAACTTTAGGTCAAATGTTTTATTAGAGAAGGGCAGCAATGAAGTCAGAATATTTTTTTTTAATCTGAGTAATTTCACTACATATCTTTTAAAACTGGCTTACAGGAACAGAGAAAATAGGAATTGATGAGTCTAGGCCTACTCTCTTAGAGATCGCAGCCCCACATCATGTCCACCAGGACTGCACTCTGTCAAGGGAAGCCTTTAGGTCAGGAAAGTTAAGAGCAGTCAATGAATTTCTGGCCTGCATCACTACTAAAGATTGTTTTATTTTGTTAAGTGTATTACAGGATGTTGTATAGTATAATGTGTATTTCTAGTGTTACTAAATTTAGATGTCCTAAAGGGGAGTAAGGAGGCTTTAAATATCCAGAAAATGAGTGTGGAGACTGCTGCACGGGAGCAAGAGTTGGGTAATTCATGAAAATTACACTTAATGCATAAATTTATTTTTTACTGAATTGAGAATAAGGTCTATGTTGATTATAATACAGCTGGAGTGAATCAGTTCTTTTTAGATTTTGGCTTTTGAGAAAAGCAACCAGATATTCTCTAAATAGTATTAGTTCTAAAACCCATTCATAAAACTAAGATTGTTCCAAACTCTGAAATTTTAAAGATTGGAAATTTTTTTCTGGAGCATTGAAAGAAGCCAAATGTAAGACAGACTTGAGTGATGACTTTAGGAGCAGAACAGTTAAAGTAAGAGGAAATGGAAACTGTTACCAGATCCTCGTTGGTGTTTTCAGGTCACTTTTACAAAAAGCAGGGTTCTCTCGCTTTCTTTTTTTTCTTTTTTCCTCTTTCGCTCTTTGTATTGTGTATAGGATAGTTAATCCAGGAAAAACAAGTTGAAAGAAAAAAATCGACTTTAGCCTTCATATCCTTGGATGACTGGTTTGACAAAATTATTTGAACAGTGTGATTGTTCTGCAAGAAAATTGATACTGAGATTCACCCAAAGGCAATGACTTGGGAGATAGGTAGGATTTATCTCATTCTTTCTGTTTTTGGCACCAGCAAATCTCATTCCTTCCTTTCTCTCAATAATGCTTTATGTATAATTCAGAGAATCGGAATTGATCGTGGGTCAAAAGAGAAACCTTAAAGATCCTTTTAGACCAGTGAGTTTTGTTTTTTTGTTTATTTTTATCAGAGCCCTTCCCTTAAGTGAACATTTGTTTAGAACCCTGAAATATATTCACCAACTTCATGGCATAAGGAAGAATGTCTAGAGTTCTATCATCTCTTTAGATCTAGTGAACACATGAAGGCAACAGGGACCTTAGTATTTCATGCAACAAAATATGAACACATCATCTCTCCATTCTGTCCAAGTCAGATCTTCTAATTACATTTACTGATACTGTTAGTGAATCATCAATCACTCAATCCAAGAAAATTGGAAACTTGAAATAATTCTTGAATCTCCCTTTTCCATTCATTATTAACATAAACAATATCTGACTTAACCTTTCACTAGCAATTGTATCTGTTGCATCTACTCATTCCACACTTAATTATTTTCCTATTATCTTCACTAGGGACAAAAAACTTCCAAATAATTACTTTGCCCATATATTAATATGTTGTAAATTCTTTTTCCACACAGTTTCTAAATTTATCAATATTATATGCTAATTAATATTTAGATTAAATTAATTAAAGACTAATAAAACAAATTATAATTAATAATTAGTAATAATGAGGTAACTGTAATCTACACATGATAAAAATTATAAAAATAAATATGCATGCACAAATAAGTAAAAGTTAAACTGAGAAGTTGTAATCAGATTAGTTGATTTTCTTAATGTCAATATCCTGGTTGTGCTTCTATTTTATAGTTTTGTAACATGTTATTTACCTTTGAGGAAAAATCTGTATGGATTTTCTCTATTATAAGATCTGTTAATGTACAATTATCTCAAATTATTATCCTAAAAAGAATGATGACTCTGATTATCTATATTTGATTCAGTATACATTGTAGGAAAGTAGGTTGTACATGTTCTTTAATTTAGTATTACATTTAAAAGCATAGGTATCTGTGTAAAACACTTCATTTCTAAGATCTGTAGTTTATCAGCAGGGTGGAGGTGAAATTTAAAGTCTTTAAAGTGAAAAAATAACTTTATTTAAAAAATATTTAAAAAGGAATTGAAATTAGAAAAAAAGTAACCCTCATGATAATATGCATAGAAAATCTTAAAAACTACTAAAAACCTATTGAAATAATAAATTGATACAGTAAAGTAGCAGGATAGAAAATCAATATACAAAAATCTCTTGCTTTCATATATGTAAAGAATGAATGAGAAGAAAGAGGAATTAAGAAAACAATCCCATTTACAGTTACACTGAAAAGGATGAAATAACTGCAAGTAACCTTAATAAGGAAGGTAAAGGCCCTATATATTGAAAACTATAAGACACTGTCAAAGGAAACAAAAGAAGACACAAAGAAATGGAAAGATATTGTAAGTTCATGGGTTGGAAGAATACATATGTTTAAAGTGACCCTGTTACTTTTACCAATTTACAAATTCATTGCAATCCCAGTGATACATATCAAGGAAATAAGACAAGTATAAAAATTGTGTGGAACCATAAGAAAACAAGAATAGTCAAAGCAATCCTAAGAGAAAGGAAGAAAAAGTGGTGGTATCTTACTCCCTGACTTCAAACTATACTACAGTGGTGATAACAATCAAAGCAGTATGGTATTGAAACAAAAGCAGACACAAAGAACAATGAAACAGAGTACAGAGTTCAGCAATAAATCCACATGAAAAATACCTAATTAATTTGACAAAGGAACCATGGCCATACAATGACAAGTGGAGAATTTCTTTAGCAAATTATATTTGGAAATTTGGATGGTCACATGGGAAAAAAAAAGAAACTTGTATGTTCCATACACACACAAAAAAAATGGTTCAAAATTATTGAAGACTTGGATATAAGACTTCACACCATAAAATACATAAAAGAAAACATAGATAAAAACTCCATCATCCTAGACATACTTGGGGATGCAATTCCAACTGCAAGGAAAACACAAACAAATATTAACAAATGGAACTATTTAAAACTAATAACCTTCATATGATGAAAATACCACAAAAGCAAAAGGGCAGCTTATGGACTGGGAGAGTGTACTTATGTGCTGGACACAGTCCAGAAGGGGCTAATTTCCAAAATAAAAAAAAAAAAATAATTCATGCAACTTGATGGCAAAAAGGCAAATATTCCATTCCAAAAAAAAAAAGGGGTGGGGGGAGCTAAAGACATTCCTCCAAAGAAGACATTCAGACAGCTTGTAAGCACATGAAAAAAGTGTTACATCACTTATTATAAGGAAATGTGAATCAAAATCATAGTGAAATATTACCTCACTCTAGAGAGAATGGTCTGTGTCAA
Organism: Scalopus aquaticus; assembly: GCA_004024925.1. NCBI lineage: Eukaryota > Metazoa > Chordata > Mammalia > Eulipotyphla > Talpidae > Scalopus > Scalopus aquaticus. Next base: position 2,135 of record PVIJ01017628.1, on the reverse strand, counting down.
AAAGACTGGAAATAGCAAATGCTGGCAAGGATGTGGAGAAAAAGTAACACTCATTCACTGTTTATGGAAATGTAATTTTGTGCAATCTCTATAAAAATGTGGCTATTACAAAAAAAAAAAAAGGAAATACCATATGTTCCAGCAATGTCAGTGCTAGATACTTACCTAAGAATATAAAATAAACACTAGTATAAAAAGTTTTATGCACTCACATGTTCATAACAGGATTATGCACAATAGCCAAGTCACGGAACCAACATAACATAAATGCATGTTGACAGATGACTGGATCATGAAATTGTGGAATATATAGTCAATGGAATATTATGTAGCTATTTTAATTATATGGAATAATGCCTTTGGAGACAAAATGGAAGGCTCTTAAGATGATTATGCTAAATTGAAATAAATCAGAAAGTGAAAGACAGTTACTGGATAGTTTCACTCATTTGCAGAATATAAATGACCAAAGGACAAAAGTGACAAAACATAACAAAAGTAATTCTTAGACTCTAAAAAATATACTGGTTAACAGAGGAGATGGGAAGGTGATAGAATAGTGACACTGGAGCTTTGGTAGAGGGTAAAGAAGCAAGTTTACAAGTGAAGGTGTGAAGTTGTACTCCCCAAATTATTTAATTATGTAAATTATTGTCAAATACTGAAATTTGGAAAAAGTGTCTTTGCAAAAAAAAAACAATCATTCAGTACTCACTAGAAGTATAGAAGCTTTATTTATAATGTCTCATAGAAGTTTCTACTTTCCTCTCAAGCTCCCCACATTCTCTGCCCAAAATTTCTACACTGTACTAGAATACAGTTGTTTGTAATATCCTTATACACACCAAGCTGTTTTCCATTTTAATATTTTATTTATGCTATTTCCACTGACTGCTTACTCATCACAAGATTTTATCTGGTAAGGTCAGTTTCTCCTCACTAATTAAGGTTATTTCTTTAACATGGTATGTTTAATTTTTGTAATTTTATAATGTTGTCCTTGCTACATTTATTAGAGGTTTGTTTTCCTGTTTTACCCTCGACACACCATGACCTGGAGAGTGAGATGGTCTTACTCACTTTTTATTTACAATGCCCATTATGCTTCCTGGCAAGTAACACTGGTCAACAGTGAGATCATTATTGATTTAAAAAGGCCCTAATCTGTAGTATCTTGGTGTGCTGAACATGAATATAACCCTGAAAATTTTTTATTAGCTCTCGTTTTGAAGATATTTCATATAATTAATTTTATATGTTTCACCATGTCAATTTATCCAGTAGGACTGCAACAACATCCTAAATCAGCCTAGAATGATATAATATTGCATCGCATGGCATAGTACCATCATGCACACATCATCCAGAGTTGATTGCATCATTTTCTGATGCAGTGCAATACTACTGCCAGGCGGCTGACGTCCACAGTGCACTATAGAAAGCCCTGTTGGAAAGGTTGAACACTGAAAATATTTCAGACTTTGTGTGGACAGTTTAAGCTACTGTTCCATAGAACTATTATTATTTTATCCATTTAGGCACGATACAGAACAGTAATTCCTCGAAAGTGTGTTAATAGCGTGGATAATTTCTGCTCTATTTGTGGGGAAAAACACTTGCCAACCAGAAGAAAAGTATCACTTCTCAAGTGAAGAAGGTTTGTCATCTTTACTTCGGATGGAAGGTTGGTGACCAAGACAAGCCTTGGGCCCCGCATATATGCTGTGCTACATGTACAACACAGCTTTCATAGTGGTTAAATGGCAAAGACCATCAATGCCATTTGCAGTCCCCATGGTGTGGAGAAAGCCAAGCAACCACATAAAAGACTGTTACTTCTGCTTGGTTACTCCTGTTTTGAGAGGAATGACAAATCAAAAGAAGTCAAGATTATAAGTGATGTTGAGCATTTTTTCATGTATCTGTTGGCCATTTACTTTTCTTCTTTGGAGAAGTGCCTTTTGAGCTCTTCTGCCCATTTTTTGATTGGGTTATTGGCTTTTTTTTTTGTTGAGTTGTGTGAGTTCCTTGTAAATTTTTGTTATCAGTCCTTTATCAGATGTATTGTGTGCAAAGATCTTTTCCCAGTTGGTAGGGTGTCTGTTAGTTTTGGTTAATGTCTCTTTTGCTGTACA
>PVIJ01017627.1:0-28810 GCA_004024925.1 Scalopus aquaticus | reverse complement strand
GGAGGGAGGGAAGGGAAAGGGCACAAAATGGAATAGAAAAGAACACAAGGGACCATGGAGATGGATCACGGGTGAATTGGTGGTGGGCTACCCAAGGGGAATGCAAAATGTAAAAGACATAAATAACAATAAAAATATATATTATATATAAAAAAAAAAGAAATTTGGCTGTGCAGGAGAGGGCTGTAAGCAAAGAGGGAAGAGGGCCCAGGGCAGGTTTGCTCTGGGAGGGAATGGAAAACAAAAGAACATTTGTAGGGAGATTAGTGAATTGAGCAAGGATAAAGGCTAGGATGTTGGAAAGATTGGCAGATACAGAGGCATGAAGAGATAAGGGACAGTGCAGGGCTTAGAGAGTTCCTGCTTATGGGTTTATGGGACCTCGGCACAGGGTCCTAGAGACCCCTCAGCCTAGGACTTGAATTTGCATTTGTAAGGGGCTTTATGCATATGTTAGTGTTGAATGTTTTCATGGTGCTATGGAAATGTTGCATTTCTGCTGGGCAGCCAGGAAGCTGGCTCCTGGAGGCGCAGTGGCAGCTGGTAGGTGGGCGCTCCTTGTGTCATCTGTTTGCCTCGAAGGCCCTGCTAGCACATCTTCCCTCCATCCCTTCCTTTGATAGATCACATCGGTGCTTTACGTTCATTAGTTCCTTCAAGTAACATTGTTTCTTTCACATTGTTTTGTTTTCTTTCATTATAATGTTGATTTAAAAAAGTCCTATTAGGCATTAAATGAAATGTTGTTATTTGAGGACCTGCATTTGATTATTTGCCATTTTGCTTACAGCTGTAGTTTCTAAGAACCTATAGACAATGTTATAGGATGTATTACAACAGAACAGGATTATGGATCAGTCAGCTGCTGAGCTGTGACCTTGAGGTACCTACTCCCAGCAAGTGAGTTATCTTCCCATTTTACAGATGAAGGAACAAATTCAGAGGCGAAGAACTGTCCAAGTTGACCCAGCACACACCCATGGGTGCGAGCCCTTGGGGCCCCGGAGCATGTGTATCTGGGACTTGATGCTCTAAGAATAGAAGGAAGGCCCTGTTGTATGTAGTCCACTTTGGAACTCCTTCAGCACATGCTTTTAGATTCCGACTTTGTAGAACTTTGTCCAGATAAGGACTGTGCTTTCTTGCTGAATAAACAAAGTAGGTCTAAACCTAGACCCCACAGGCAGCCTCCCCAGGGTTTCTTCTGGTTCTCACAGTGTCTGCAGGAGGGCCCAGTTGATTGAATTGCTCTCCAGCTTTAGCCTCTGTGCTTTCCTCATTGGCTTTAGATGTGTGTTTACCACAAGTGAGACTTCAGTACTGAGATCGTTATAAAATACCATGTGCTGGTGGCAGGGAAGGCATCTCTCACAGAAATATGTTAGAAAGAAACTAGGCATGCCTGGCCATCTCCACACCCGTTTCACTCCCCAGAACTAGTCATGGATAACATTTTATTGGCATATTATTCCAGAAATTTTAAATATTCAAAGTCTACAATATCTTCTGCAAGTTTTCTCTTTTAACATGTAATTTTATTCTTTCTTGATGAATGCCACTTAGGCCCATTCTATCACTTTTCTTATTAAATATTCATATTAATGTTATCAGTGTCCCTCCGTGCCTCCCCGTCTCTTTTTTCCCCACTTGCTTACTCTGTGTTGAAGCCGAGATCTAATTCTCACTCTGCACTGACAATATATGAACTGGGGTTGGAGGGGTGAGGGGATTATGATCCAGGGACTGCTTCTCCCTTGTTGCCAAATACATGTTTTTTCTTGTATTTTCCCTATGCATATTAAAGAGTGGTGGTCATAGTATATATTGTGTTTTCCATGTACACTTTTTTCCCCATGTACACTTTTAAAAGAACAGGTTCCCCCCTTCCTTCAACCATGAGACCAAGAACAGGTTTTATATCATCTTTATTTATCCACCTTCATGCCTGGTCATATCTTGCTTCACAGATTAGAGCAAATTTGAGACAGGAGAAAAATTTAAATGTTATGTTAATTGAATGAGGACTGTAGGCATTGTGAGAAATGTTCTTTGAAATAGCTTTAGATAGGCATATTTTATAGTTTTCTTTTAGGAGTTGTGAATGAATTCAATTTTATTTTTCCTGAAGGGAGAACTATCAACCCTATGAATACTAAAGACAAAAATATTTTTGGATGATTCAACTCAATTTGTTAGCTGATTTCCAGATCAGAGCAAACTAGCTGAAAGTATAAGCTTATAAAGTACTTTGTAAAACCAGTTTGAAGGATATATTCTAAGTATGTGAATTGTTTTGTGGTATATTTATTTTAAAATATCCAGAAATAAAAGTCAGTGCTCATTTTTGTTTTTAGGATGTGATTCACAGACATTCCAGCAGAGGTCACTGCCAGTTTGTGATTGAGCACTAGTGTTGGCAGTGGAGTAAGCTCATGTCTGCAATGCTTTCCAGAGGAAATAGATGTGAAATAGTTAAATTTTATTTTAGAATGTTGTCATGAGAATTATTATAGGTGTCATAATAGCATTTTTAAGGTATCTCAGAAGATAAAACTACTTCCTTCTTCCCAGATGTGCTAAAAACTTTAGAATAGTTTAGCAAGTATAGGACTGTTAATAAAATGTGGCTTGATTCTCAATATTGTCCCTCCTCCCCGAATTTAATTTGAATTTTATTATTTTATTTTATTTTTAAAAAAGATTTATTTATTTATGCATACAAGTTGGGGCACAGGCCAGAGGCTTGGGGCGGCGAGAGGGTTCACCAGAGACAGAGCGGGGAGCAGAACAGGCAGATCAGAAATACACTGCTGAGGGGAGCAGCGGGCAGGCAGGAGAGGTCTGACGCTCCATGTGGGAATCTCCCCAGTTGGGTGTCGAACTCGCGTCACCACTGCCGACAGCTCCACAGCACGCTTAACCGCTGCGCCATTAGGGAGGCCCCTTAATTTGAATTTTAAAAAGAAAATGTTACTATTTATGAATTTAGGGGACAAATTTTTGGTGTGACTTTATTATGAATAAAAGAAAGCTTGACAATTTCTTTTTTGGTGATTTTATAACTTCGTATTGATTTTAAATTGTCCCTAAATTTCAAGTATTTCTGAAACCTGGCAAATGATCACATTTGAAGTGGCGAAGCCCAGTTAAATCCACTCTCCACTTTGTCTTCCCTTCAATGTTCAAATTATATTTTTGTATTTTTGTTTTCCAGAAAAAATGTAGCCATTATTTTTTGTGGATCTTGAATTATCATAATTTTGTTCAGTGTAAGAACGATGGGGTGCAACAAATGTATGAATGTGTTTTATGTATAGGTACACATATAAATAAATACACACACACACACACACACACACACACACACACACACACAGTTGGCCAAAGTTTTTCGGTATGTGAAAATTTGAAGTATTGTGTAGACATGTCTATATATTCCTGAAATTTGAGAGTATTTTACCCTTCAAATTGATTATTTGATGCCAATAAAATATCATTGAATTTTTTAGGAGTGATAGTTTATATTTTCATATGTTAATTTCTGTTTAACTGTTAGCTCTTCCTATGTACTCTTGTCAGTGTCTCTTATTTATTTCATATGCTGTTTTCTTCCTCCCCTCTTGCTGTGTTCTCTAGAAATACTTTGTTGGCAGCGTTCGTGTTGTCTGGATCCACTAGAGGGCAGCACGAGTGCACATTGTCCAGCTAGAGTCTTTGTAGCTTTCTTTTCAGTTGGCAGGTGCGAGGGGCACTTGTGAGAACAAAGCACATTATTACTGAACACAGAAATCCCCAGTGACAAAGCATTGTAGTGAATTCAAATACATAGTCTGGGAAATTCTCAGAGTCCAGGCGAATGGTCTCCATGGTAAGGCCTGATGTATATGATCACTGGTAATTAAAACTAACACTTGTGGATGGGAATGAGCTATATTGTTCATGTTGGACTTACAGTCTGTGGCAGGCTCTCGTAGGGGGCTTTATTTCTTTTTTAAAATCCCTGAATAGTTATGAGGTGCAAAGATAGAGTGTGGGTTGGGAGAAAGCTTGCTCTCTGGTTTCATCTTTGTTTTTGAAAAGAATGGAAAATACTTGCAAATAAAGGCATATGTATCATTTTATCCGTCTTGCAAGACACTGTGCCTATAGCACCTGATTGAATCCTTACTAACAGGTTTATTTTACTTGCTGACTTCTGAAAATAAAGCACACGTGAAATGAAACCATTTAACTATTGAATCCTTGCATAAGGAGGTGATTATAGTATTAGATTTGCTATTATTTGTTAATAGATTATAGTATTAGATGTGTAACCTTGTGCCTTAAATTATCACCTTCATTTTACATTCATTTCTTTTAGGCTCCATGCCTTATTTTCAGCTTTTGTATTTTCTAACATAGAGCTTTGAATGTGATAAGGCATGACAAGTATTTGTTTAATAAGGTTTCATAATATAAACAACTGCAAAATTTTTCCACCCACCTTAGTTTTCATGTCTCACGTATTTTTTTCCAAAACATAAACTGAAGCCCCTGCCTCCTGACCTTCCTGTCTGTGCCTGTCCAATCACAGTGGCTACATCTCTAATAGAGGCTTCATCACTCCGCCCCACCTTTTCTTTAAATACCAATTCTCTATTCCAGCATGCAGGCAAATTAACACAGAGACATAGCCCATTATGAAGTAAATTTATTCTGCTAATTGGCTGACGACATCAGGCTTGATGGGAACTGGCACATTATTTTCAACATCACTCTTACTTTGACTCTTAGTGAGATGACTCCAAATACAGTTTGATTTTTATTTTTCATTCCCCTGCCTAGCAGAAGCAATTGTGCGGTGACATTCTCAGTTGTCTTATGTTCTCAAAGCCTCTCACCAAGCCCCTTATAAGTGGCTTCCCAGACAGGGTGGTGAGAGTAGGCCAAGTGCCAGTAGTAACTCTCAGTAGAGTGGTGCCACTTGGAGGGGCGCTAAGAATGGAGATGGCCACAGGCCCTCATGAAGAAGGTGGAGCTTGTGTTGAGTGATGTGGATGACTGAGTCACAGGATGTAGAGATGAGTGCAGAATAGGGTAAAAAAAAGGATAGGAGTGTTACTAGGGTGGCAGGAGGTGTTGCACAGTATTCGGTGTTTAGGGTGGTAGGGATGATTGTAAGTTTGAGTTAAACTGATGAAGGACACCAATATATGCACGTATGTAAAGGCTTAAGTTTATCCTTTAGGCAGAGGAAGAAAAGCCACTGGAATTTTTATTTTTGTTTTAGAACAGCTATAAATTAAGAGGAGCAAACCTTATTATCATTAGATCCAAAATCCACTGATGGACTGTTTTGTGGTGGATCTGTAGATCTGTACCCATCTGATCTGGGCTTATAGATCTGTACCCATCTGATCTGGGCTTAGAGTCCAGTCTGCCACACACCATCACCTTTGTCACCTAGGGTAGTTCTAGAACCTTCTTTGATTTTGTCTACTAAAATGTGTATATTTCCTCACAGGACTCTTGTAAAGATTTAATTATATTGCACTTCTAAAAGTCCAGCATAATATTTGTTACATTCCAATGGATGCTCTTAAGTGTGTTTCTCTTTCTACATCATCCTTTAAGACTGAATTAATAGAAACAATAAGAATTAACACAAATATACTGGGTATTTTCTACATGCTAGTTGATTGACCTCAAGGAATAAACAATCTAGCAGATTTGATTGCTATGTTCAAAATAGTAGATAACACAGAGCTGTCTTGACTCTCTACTAGTTATATTCTAAGTGCTTTGTCACCTACTTAGTCCTTTGGACAACCGTATCAGGTTGGGACTCCATACTGCTGTCATCGTTGTTTTGGCCCTGAAGTCACTGAGGAGACATGGAGAAGTTAAACTTTCCTATGTTGGGGACCTCCCTGGTGGCCTGCAGGTTAAGTCTCAGCACTATCACTGCAAGGGCCCACTACCGTCAGCCAGGGAGCTGACCCACATGGTGCAGCAGGCCTCTCCTGTCTTGCCCACTGCTTCCCTCAGTAGTGTATTTCAGTATTTCAGTAGATCCGCCTGTTGTGCTCCCACTCTGTCTCTGGTGAATCCTTTCAGCCCCCTAATTCTCTCTACCTCTGTCTATACCTAGTTCTTCTAAGCAAAAATCAATCAACCAACCAATCTATCTTAAAAAAAAGACACCAAAAATCAAAACCCACCTTTCCCATGTCAGGAAAAGGGGGGTAGAGCCTCTAGTGTCTACTGTTTGGCTCCAAGCCCTCAATAGTTTTGCCCAGAGCCTCACCTCAGAGAGGTAGCCCATAGTTGACCTTAGTGAAACTGGATTCACTAATACTTTCTGAACACCACAACTTGAAATACTATGCCTTTAGACTTTTTCAACAAATGTAATCAGTGTATAGGCATTTGGCGGAGAAGCAACCATGGGCAGAATCCTTTAATTATCTATGATGTTCAATCTGGAGAAAATCATTTCACTTCTGTGAGCCTCAGTTCTCCTTCTTGTATTTTGAACAGTGTTTTAAAGAGAGGCATTGTGAAAGCATCTGAGCGTGCTCTGGAACTGCAATTAGGAGTTACTGTTTGGGGACCTAATGGAGGAACCCATTCTTTTCTGCTAGGCGTGAGACATTCCAGCACCTTTGTCTTCTGACCTCGTCCTTGCTTGTAGTATACCATCTTGGCTTTGCCCTCACCTCATTCATATTCAAGATGTTACCTCTTCGCTTTTTGATGTCTTTTGTTCCCAGCACGACAGCTTCAATCTTAACTAGAAATCACCCAACAAATTGAAAAGACTCAATTCTGGAAATGGTATTTGTGGCTTTCATTCAATCTGTAATATATTTGAAAGCACTAACTTTGGGTCTCCTCAAAAGAAGGGCACTCTCTCCATCTTTCATTTGGAGGTGTTTTTGATTTCAGTTACTCATTTGTGCATGTGAGGACTTTTAGCCATGTGTTTGTTGCTTTCTTTCTTATTAAACTGACAACTCATAGAACCCAGGCACCTGCCCTGCTCACAAATCTTTCTGTTCTTTTAAAGTTTCAAATTCTTTCCCCCCTTAAATCATAAAAGTAATTCATTTTCATGGAAAAAGAAGCAGAGAAATACATAGAAAGTGGAAAAATGAATAAAAATGCCCTGAATACCACTCCCTTTCCTCCCCTTGAGGGAAAACTCAATTATCATTTTTTTTTTGGTGTACCTTCTAGATTTTTTTCTGCACATATATGAACATGTAAACACACCCCCACACACAAATGGTTTCCTGCTATACATACTGTTCTGCCAATATATCTTGGATATGATTCTGCAGCAGCAAATATAGATTGACTTCATCTGTTAACAGCTCCTTAGTAATTAGGGGATAATTTCTCCCCTATATTTGTGTTTCCAAAACAAGATGTTTTGGACACATTCCCATAGTTCTTCATAGACCACTTATTTCCAGTGCTCTCCCAGTTCTGCTTCTCTTAGGCAATGAGTTTTGTCTGCTAATATCATCCACTTTTAACATTTTGTAGGTCTTGCCCTTTTTAATAAGAAAAAGGCAGGCCACAGAACTAAAACTGAAACTAGACAGGCAAGTGCAGTTGGAATTGGGACTAAGACATACAGTAATAACCTTTTATTCAAAATCTCAAGACCTCTAAGTCAGGAGAGCTACTGGCCATGGACATGCTGCTCATTATTTGGCTGGCAACATAGGATCCTTTCTTAAACCCACACCAGGCTCTCTTTATTCTCCCCTGATCTATCTCTGGCAGTAGGGATTGGTCTCCACTTAAATTTAATAGGAAGTAAAAAGAAACACAAAATGCATTAGAAAAATCACAATCAAAATGGTAATTAACTTCTTATATTTGAGCCAATACAGATATTATAAATGTTTTGATAACATTATCGCTTCTAGGTTTATTTTCTAGAGTTGTATGCTAACAACAATTTGTGTTTGTGTATCATCAGTATAGTTTTTGACTGCATGGTCTCATTTTCAAAATGCATATATTTTTCTAACCCATCTATAGTTTCTCTCTAGAAATAGCAATTCTGGGTTTTACATGCTACATGGTATGAAGCGTTGAAGCTGTTATGGGCAGAATTTACAATTACCTGTGTCAAACTATTTTAACTTCTTACAGGTTTCCCCACTGTTCAAAAGTTGTGCACTCCTATTTCCTATGATTTGAAAGATTAGTTGTTGGGCTTGTGAACACAGTTATCATTAAGTTATATGGAAAACTTTTGAGCATTCTTAAACCAAAAAAATAACTTACCAAATCATACCAAGGGCAAGCAGGATTCATTCTTTCACTGGCACGTGATGGAAGTAGGGAAAGGAGGTTCTTGCTGCTAACTGCTGTCTAACTTGTAACCACTGTCACCACCTCAGGGTGAGGACTGACTGTGGGAATTTGAGAATGTTCTTGTTGTACTTGCCCCTTGCCTCTTACTTCAATATGTGTGTCTTGACATCACTTACCCTTTAAGGTCATATATGATTGTGTTTTTGTGCCAAATGTGGCACAATCATATTGGGCTGATGGTTGGAGGGCAGCTGGGGATCAGCTAAGTGGATACATTTGGAAAGTTGACAAGGACATTTTGCCTCAGTTATCACTTTGTTCAGCTAGGATGACTTGTATATTTGGTACTTTGGAGAATAAAGATTTTTGTTCACAGAAATCATTGCCTGTGTTTGCATTTGGAGATTGGGAATCTGGGCATGAAATGATACACTTCTGCAGTGAGCCTGAGCATGTCAGTCAGATCCGGACAGGGAGATGTGACTGTGGTTTTAGCCTCCATAAAATCAGACAAGGAGACCTGGTAATGGACCCACGAGGGAATCTATTTTTCCAGGTTTGGTGACTGGGGACCAGCTTCATGCTGAGTAAGCTCAGCACCCACAGGGACTTGACATGTTTTTTTTTCCTAAAATCCTGACTTATCATTGCTATGCCTGTCATTTTAGATTTCCTTTCCCACCCCCTCCTTATCCATCCTCCTCTAGTTTGAAGGTTATATACATTTTTGTAACTTACATGGAAGTGGCTCATTTATGTGGGGAATATGGGCCAGGTTCAACTGATGGTAGCTGGGGACAGCTATGCGCATTCTCATGCATTTTATTATCTTACATATCAGATATTTATCGAAATATGTACTTAATAAATATAGTCAATATTCTCTATAGCATTTGCTTAGTGAAGAAATAAACAGTATGGACTATTGACTTCAGGAAAATGGCAACATATTTAAAAAAATAGTCTTAAAATCTGATGAAAGTTTTGAGGGTCTTAAATGTTTTGGTTCTTGTTATTTTAAACAAGAACTACACAGAGGGTTGTGTTTATCAGTCCTCACAGATGAAGTGTTTTATCTCAAGCATTTAAACTCCAGGGCAGTCTCTTATTAATGGGTCGTGTGTAATTCAATGCAGTATTAATTTTGATCAGTCTATGGGCATACGTACGAAATGTTTGCAGCTGAGACCCTCGGTGTGATTTTCCTCTAGTAGATTGAAGGTGATTTTCTTTCTGGGGTTTGTAGTAAGTACTCTGAGCACAGAACATATTCCCAAATCTACATTCATTGGCCTTTGTGTGTGTGTGTAAATTACACACACACTTTGTAATTTTGGATTACTATTTTTGTATATATAGACTGAAAGACTTCCTCTTATTTTTAAAAAAAGGGTTATGAAGAAGGTCATATTAGCTTAACCTTTGTTTCCTAAGATGTAGATTAGCGTTTTACTATTGGAATTTTAATTTTACTAGGTTTTATCAAATGACTAAAAGATATTGAAAATAATATGAGAGTCGGGAACAGTAAATAACACACAAGATTGTTAAAATAGATGTCCACAGTGTGTGCTCACATGGAGTGTCGGTTTCTGCCAAGGGACTTACTGTGCCATTGGGTGCATTCTTTTCTCTTCATAACCCTGCAATATTAGATGGCTGTTAGATATTGTGGTGAAGGAGGTTTTTAACACTACAGTTTTTAACTGTAGTTCTTGTTTAAAATAACAAGAACCAAAACATTTAAGACCCTCAAAACTTTCATCAGATTTTAAGACTATTTTTTTAAATATGTTGCCATTTTCCTGAAGTCAGTAGTCCATACTGTTTATTTCTTCACACTTCCCTCTGTTGGGGAAGGGTTTAAAAACCTGTTCTTTTACCCATTTTAGGATGTTTGGCTTTTGACAGGGATTTTAAAACTTCATGCTTGAAGTAAATAGGTAACTAATATTAGTGTTACCTGTAGTTGAAAGCTTCTCCAGAATTGCTCTCATCTACATTGTATTTTCCCATCCTCTTCTATTTTCTGTTTGTTGTCCTCTAGTTTTCCAGTGTCCCTCTTGCTAAAATTATATTTGTTTAGAATGCAGGCGTGGCACCCCTCTCTCACTTGTGATACCCATCAGCTCTGGGTAACCTTTTGCTCACTGGTTCCTGTCTCTAAGCTAGATGGAACGTCTTAAAGGCAGAGTTTTCATGTTAACGTTGTACCCCCATCCTCTAAGTCAGCTTGGCAGGCTATAGCCCTTGTACTTAACCCAGTTGTTACTGGAACACAGCCACACCCATTTCTTAATTCATTGTCTGAGGCTGCTGGTCATTACCGCAGCAGTGGCATGTATTGTGAATAGTTGCCACAGTGTCTAGTTGGCCCACAAAATCTTAAATACCTACTTTCTGGCACTTTACAAAAAAAAAGATTGCTGATTCCCAACCTAAATCTCTGTAGATATTCAATAAATGGTGAATGGATTAACATATTTGAAATTTCCCAATTAGGTTTTACTTAATGTGGAAATAAACCATTGGTCCCTAGTGCTTGGGCTACTTACATGTCCTGTAGTAAAGTTGAATCAGAACATGTGTATGAGATTAGTCCAATGAGATGTATTATCTCATCACATCATTATTAAATACAAATATTATGTAAATTTCTATGTAGTACCTCTCAATAGGAAAAGGGGAGAATTGGAGGAATAAGTTTTTAGAATTTGAAAATATCCCCACGTAGCGTGGCTGAATACCTGAGCTTGTTGAGAATTAGTTCCTTCATCTTGGCTTTGCAAATCCCAGGAGAGTTGGGGGGATGAGGGCAGATCATTTGAACTTGGGTGCCCAGTTCTGTCTGTGTTTCAGCCTGAAAGCAGGCTATACCAACAGAGAGAACTCATGTGTGTGCAAACAACTTCAGATGCTTCAAAAAACTGATAAAGCAATTTCTGCGTGCCCACTCATGCCCCTCCTTATCTCCTAAAATCAATGATCTTACTTCTTCCATGAAACTTTAAAAACTGCTTCAAAGAGCTCATGGTTGGCCTGTTAGTTTTGTAGAGATGTTGTGACAAAGTGCCCAAAAGTGGCTGACTTGAAACAACAGAAAGTAGTTGTCTTGCAGTTCTGGGGGCTAGATATGTGAAATCAAGGTGTTTCTGGGGCCCAGCTTCCTCTGAAAGCTCTACAGAAGGATTGTCCCTCCACTTCCCAGCTTCTGGTAGCCCCAGGTGTTCCTTGGCTGTGGGAACATCTCTTCAATCCTCCATCTTCACATGATGTTTGCCCTGTGTGTCTTTATGTCATTTCTCTCCAATGCCTGTCTGTGTTCCAGTTTCCCCCCTTGAAAAGGACATCAGTCGTAATGGATTATGGCATCCCCCATATGATCTAATTTTTACTTAATTCTGTAAAGAGTCGATCTCTAAATAATTTACACTCAGGTATTAAAGGATAGGATTTTAACATGTTTTGAGTACAAAATTCAGTGCCTAATATGTATTTCTAATTAATGTAATTCAAAAGGATATTCAATAGTGGATTTCAGGAGTGGAGTGTTGTAAAAATAGTCTAAGAGAAAGAAACATAATTTTTTGAGCTTAGAAGACTTTGGACCTTGCTAAGTCTTCATAAGTGAGTTTGAGTATTGATTACATTGGTTCTGACACTTCTTTTCAGATATGCACTTGACTCATTCATACTTTGGATGTGGTTAGGAATAAGGGACTGATTTCGAAAGCTTGTCCTGAAGCTACAGTACACACAAGGACATTAAATGTGAGGATCATAACCATTTTCTTCTCATTTTGTCATTTCCTTAGCTAATTTTCAGATATTTGTTTCTAAATATGAGTCAGGACACACAGAATAGTCAGAATTTTCTTCTTGATTTTACATTGTAGTCATAACACACGTAATGCAAGCTCTGTGAGTGGTTCCAGATACTGTGTACTGCCAAAATCGTGATGTCCAATTATATTTTTGTCCTCTTTGTTTCTGTTTACTTCTGCTTTCTTCCCTAGAAGGATTAAAAAGGGCAAACTTTATTTTCACATAGAGAGGATCAGAATCAGAGAAACGGGGGTGTGAGACAGAGAGGAGGAGAGAGGAAGAAGGGGAGGGGGCACTTCCCGCCTTCCAACACAAAGAGGAGAGAGCGGAAGCACACTCAGAGATGTGACTACAAATGCACTGACAGTGCACCTGCCACCTTATGGACAAGTCTGAGAATGAGCTTTAACTGGAAGTGTGAGTCTTCTCCTGCCTAAACCACGATGGCACACATGTCACTGTGGTAGGTACAATCATAAAGCACTGGATTTCACTGAAGGACTGTCTGTTCTCCTTGGGAGAGGACATAAAACATCAGCAGTGATTATAGCATTGGGAACATGATCAGGTGTGAGTTCCATGCCAGACAATGTGTTAGTGCAAAGGAGCTGATGGGTTTGGGCAGAGATTATCCAGCAGGGCTGCTGGAGGACACGGAACATAGATTTTGGGATTTGAAGAATGGATTACATTATTACTTTTGCTAAGATGGTCCCCGTAAAATTTTTTTCTAGTTGCTTTTGATTTACAGTGGGAAGTGTCATCTTAGTTTTCCTTTGAACAACTTGTTTTGTTAAGATGGTAAAGTACTTTGTCCCAGAGGTTTTATTTTTACTTTATTTTTTTTAAAAGATTTATTTATACAAGCTGGGGTACAGGCCAGAGGCATGGGGCGGCGAGAGGGTTCACCAGAGACAGAGTGGGGAGCAGAACAGGCAGATCAGAGATACACTGCTGAGGGGAGCAGTGGGCAAGGCAGGAGAGGTCTGCCGCAACATGTGGGATTCTCCTGGGCTGGGCCTCGAACCTGCATCGTGCGCTGCTGACAGCTCCACAGCGCAGCGCTCAATCGCTGCGCCACCAGGGAGGCGCATGACCCAGAGGTTTTAAATTCACATGTCTTATTTTCTACTAAGGTTGAGGATTTAAAGTTATTTAAAACTTGACATAATTATTTTTGGGAAAAGAGTTCGATAGCTTATTAAAAGATACGTGGCAAATTCCCAGTTTGGTTCTAGTAGTACTATTAAATAATGCATATCTAACATACATAAATAATCATGTGTCTGGAGAAGTCAGGTCTGCTATAAATACATGTTGTCAGACGGTGGTGAAATGCAGTTCCTTCACATGTGGGAACAGCCTTCGGTGGTGTTCCTTGCTTTCTACTCTATGTGTTAATAACACAGCTGTGTGAAAGTATCAATTTTCACTTTCAGGCTGTTGAAGCCCAATTTATATTCCCATATGCTTTTCTGTGTCTTTGTAGAGCACTCTTGGGATAGATATTTGCTATTTCATCACTTTCCTCACTCTGCCTTCAGGGTCCTGAAACACTGAAACTTCACATATGACCTGCAAACTCTTAAACCTCTCACACACACTGCTGAAGGACCAGTAGAAGAAAAACACCACAGTCCATTTGTCAGGAAAAAGAGAAATAAATGAAAAAGCTTCCCAGAAAGCTCAATTCTCACTCTTTACCTGTGATCGTTTTAGGAGGACTGTAATAGGTCCTGTGAACTGGAAACAAACTGAAAACCAAACACAAAACCTAGGCAAGTTTATTCTGCATGCCTTTGTCCTAGCAAAATAATCTTGTTTTTCCCAAAACTAAAAGTTTTTGTAAAAGGAAGCAAAAACAACTGACTAACCTTAATCTGATTAATTCTTTCAAGCATAATTTATTCAGTGTTTTTCTATAGCCTGGTGGGACTTATTTTAATTGATATCTTGCATACAGATGCAAATTCATTTTTATCTCTTAATGACTCTTTTTTCCTCTGTGCACCCCACCATTGGAAAACCCCTTATGACAAATATCCTTTAATTCATGTTTTTGGAACAATTGAAATAGCTGTTTTTTTGGGTGAAAGCTATGATACAGAATTATTTCAGAAATTGCCAAAAAGGAACATAATTTCCTTTCAAGCATACAGTTTTCTTATTGATTGCCCTTTATGTGTTAATTCATGGAATCTTGAGTGTTTGAGTTTTAATTAAAAGCAAAATTTTTCTTTAAATCCCAAATTGATGTTTATATAAAATTATGAAAAATGTATAACTCAGGAAAGATGTTCTTCAGAATAATGATGATGTTGGATTTCTGTTCCTGGAGAGTTTTGCAAATGAAGCTATGATGCGTCTATATGTTTCTAATAGATGGGTAGTGTTCTGTGTAGAGAATTTCTATTCTTTCCTTTTTTGGATGAATATGTTGTCAAATGCAATGAGTTTGACTTGAGTTAAGTAAAATCCTGTAATTGGAAACATGCATAGGAGTAGCCAGATTTAGAAGTACCTGGTTCTACTTCTGAAGTTTTAGAAATGTGTGAAAACTGAGGAATGCTTAAATAAGTAAATGGCATTCATGTGTTGTTTGGGAACTCAATTTTGTCACCTTGCATAGGGCGTTATGTAAACCCAAGTACCATGATTTGAATATTTATTTTATCAACATATGTTTTAAATGAAAATGATTAGCTACATGACTTCTTTTTAAGTTTTGGTACCATGATGTAGATTTAATAAGTGAAAAATCTGACATTTGAAAAAATTGTGCAGAATGTGGTTGCATTTGTCCGTATTGGAATAGTTTGTCTTGAAAACTTACAGGGAACAAAAACATATTAGGCATGTTTCTTTGGAAAGTATAGCTTTTAAATCATGTAATGATTTTTGTGAAGAGGAATGAAGACAGAGATGCTATTTCAGGTGTAAATCAAGGTCTATCGGTTCTGACTTTTAGGAGTTTTGAAGGGTATTCTGGAACTGCTAGGAGTGCACCAATTTAAGTCTTGTTTTACTGTGAAATGTTCAAATGACTAATTGTTTAATATGTGCACCCTGATTAATTTTTTTTCTGTGCGATCCTTTGAATAGGGATCTAAACATTGGAGGTGCCAGGGTTGTTTTTGTAGCTGGAGAGAACAAAACTTCTAATAGGGATGGAATTGAGAATATAACATTTATATTATTTATTATATATTTAATATATCATTCAATGTGATCATTTAGTGTAATATAGATAGACTATAAAGAATTTATGGAACTGTATTGGCAGACAGGAACATTCAGTGAGGGGATGTGGCGTGCTTGACGCTCTGTCACACTCAGTGAGGTGTGCCCCTGGGAGAATGAAGAAACCTTAGGGAAGTAGAAGCAGATAAAACAAGAAAGGAGGTTGGGGTCACATTGTGGTTGATCTTAACTATTGCCCCAGGGGTGACCTATATGACTGAGTATGGAGGAGAGATGAGTATGACTTGGTGGGCTCGAGCCACTCTGCCAGGACAGAAATATCGAGTAGGTGAAAATGTTGTAATCTTAGTGAGGTAGAGTTAAGTATTTCAGAGACTCAAACAGGATAACATAGCTGAGAAAGACATTCTATGTTTTGACAGTGGCTCATCTCGTTTCTGACTTAAGCATACTTTGGTTCATTTTGGGTCTCTTCTTTTTTGGTCCATTTTCTTGTAAGTGAATACATAAGCTTTTAGCAGCATGCTCTTCTTCCTTTTCTGAGATGTCACTTCTCATCTCTATGCTAACTCTTTGTCATTATTAGGAAAATGTTCTCACATTTTAACTTTACCTGGTACAAGATGTCACCGTAACTTAAAAAGTTATTTTAAGTAGGGGAAGTAATATGTTTCAATTTTTAAAGGAGTTACTGAGTTTTCATACAAGGCCAAGAATTTCTCACAAGCTTGGACACTTGTACAGTTGTAATGCTGGAGGTTCTAGTTAAAAGGCTTTGATTTTTTTTTCTGATTCATTGTTTATGGGTCATTGTTAGTGGAGCATCCTTGACCAATTCATAGAGAAATAGAATTTTTTGTTGAGTCCTTAACATTTTAAAATAAATATTAGCCTGAATTTTTGGAGCAGCGACAGATAAGTTGTATTTATTTATTTATTTATTTATTTTTTGACCCTGGGGTTATAGTTCAGAAAGTGCATGGTTTTGAGGAGTCTCTGTTGTAATGAACAAGTTTTGTACTAGAGAATACAGTTGATTATCAATACTTATAGAGAGGCCATAAATAGCATTTTAAAATGTTTTCCTCTTTTAAAATTTCAAAACAAATTATGCTATGCTTAAAGCTTACCTCTCATGATTTTGTGTAAACTGATAAGTTTAAAAGTTTAAAAATAAAAATTTAAAGATATAATTTTGATTACTCCAGGGTCACTGAGTCCCTGAGGGTAGGCCTTTATACTTTGTGTGTGACTGGCTCATTTCTGAGTTTAACATTAAAAAAAACCAGTCTCCTTTCCCGTGTGTCTGCTTTCAACTTGTGAAATTATATCTGGTAATATTCTTGTGGGCCAAATAGCTAGATCATTTATACAGAAATTGAATTATACTTTACAAATTTTTATATTTGATACATTTTTTTTTAAAGATTTATTTTATTTATGCATGCAAGCTGGGTGCAGGCCAGAGGTGTGTGGTGGAGAGAGGATTCTCCAGAGACAGTGGGGAGCAGAACAGGCAGACTGACTGAAATACACTGCTGAGGGGAGCAGTGGACGAGACAGTAGAGGTCTGCTGATCCATGTGGGAAGGTCCCTAGCCGGGGATCGAACTCGTCCTGCAGTGGCTCTGGATAGCTTCATAGAGCTGCGAATTAACCCATTGTGCCACCAGGGAGGCCCATATATTTCATAAATTTTAAAGACATCAACTAGTATTAAAAGTGTTTTAAATATGTTAGCCTTTGAAGATAAAGAAATGATTTTTTCCTACAATTAATTTGTTGCATTGGCAACACCACACTGATTAACGGGAGTCGTGGAGTGGGTTGCACAGTGCAGAGTGCTGCTGAATGAGCAAGATCCTGTCTTTTTTTTCTTGATAGAATAATCGTACACCATCAGTTACACAGGGTAGGAGGACAAAGAGAAAAAGATGGGTGAAAGTAAGGCATGTGCTTTTGTCATCTAAGCTTCAGGGGGATATGAGTCTGCTGACCAGATAATTCTTATCTGCTTGACAGCCAAGTGTTGTAATCAAAACCATACCCCTGGCCAGGCCATGGTTCCAATCTTATCAACAAGACATTCCACTGATCAGCTTCTGGTGTCCCTTGTCATACATAGGTCCTGGACCCCCCATGCATTCCCGTTCGTGATGCACACCCTTCCTAGAGTGATCAAGCTTTCTGCTCTTGGTTGATTTGAAGGCACCTTGTAAGGTTTGGCTATGACTGATTGACTGGGCAGTTCTGACCTTGTATAGGAATGCAGAACTGCAGGTAACAAAGAATGGAAGCCGAACAGGCCACTTAAATTTGGCAGACCCACAATTTGTTAATAAAACTGTCATTCTTAATTTGTTTTGTTTCTCTTGAGCAGGACTTCTTTTTCCCTGTCACCCTGGTTTTCTTTGCAATTTGTAGTCTTTATTTCTTTTTCTCTCATTCCTTTGATTACTCACTGTTAGACAACTTCTTGATATGGGTTTTCCTGCTATCCAAAATGAGATTATTCCTGTTTGGTATGATTTGGGCAGGCTATTTTGGGTTCTAGGAATGCTATTGCTATTATTTTCAGACTCCAAAAATAACTTACCCCAAAGCATTCCAAATAAGAACATTCTATTTTCAGATAGTGGGTGGTTTGGAGGGGAACCTGTTTTCTCAAATTTGTATCCTTCTGAGCTTCTGCTTTTATTGGCTCTGTTTCATTACCAAAAGCTCCTATATCTACTGTGAGAATTTGTTCTCTGTCTGAGGAAGTGGAGCAAAAGGAGAGAGGTCATAGACTCAAATATGACTTACATTGGTGACTGAAAATATCCTGAGCACTGTTTCCAAGAAGAAACAATTTTTTTGCCTTTTTCTAAATTTAGTTATTTGCTCTTGAAAGCTAGATTGAACATGCAAAACACACATGAGTATCTCCATGTTAGTATACATGTTCTCATTTTTCTATGTTAGCAAACTTCTCTTATATGGATTTCCTAGTAAGTCCATTCTTAGTGATTGTTTTAGTTTTAGTAACTTCTAAAGTTGGGTTATAAAGTGGTCTGCTGTCCAGTAGAGCAGACCTAAATCTATAGCTTGTTATAAAACATGATTTTGAAAAACAAATTTAAGATAAAAATTAACAACATTTTTGAAAGGGATGCAAATTATTTTTTATTCATTGACCTAAATGGTTTCCTACTTAAACTCAGAAACTTGGAAATTGGCCCCCAGTGAATACTGGTCAGAAAACTATTTTGTAAACCTTGTTTTATTCTACAGGAAATTAATTTGTTTGCCCTTTTCCTGTGGTGCCATATTGTCTGAATTTTCTTTCTGTTCCTATAAGAGGCAGAAGGAATAGGGAGGCCACACAGTCGCTAATCCTCTTGATGCTGCGTGGTGCTATGCTGTGGGGGTCAATAATTGTGATTAATTGTAAGCTAGATCATGTGCATTTTGGAGAGTGGATTGTAATGAAATAAAACTTAATTATTTTAACATTGTGCTACTGGTATATATTTATGATGTATAGCTCTATTATTCCTGCAAGATATACTTTGTAATTGCAGAGATGCTGTTGAACTCAAATTTCAAGCCATAAAAATATTTGAGATTGTTTTCTAATGAAAACAAGGTTTTCTATATGTTAGTATTTTGCAGATGAGATCTAGAAAATATGAAAAATGAAGAGCTGAATAAAGAAGAAAGCAGGTAGTTAATAGCACGGATGTGCATACACTTTATTCAGGATGCCCTCTTGCTTTCTTGTATATTATTCGTTTTACTGTGTTTTCATATATTTTTAATGAAAGTGCAAAAGTAAATTTATTTTCAAGATTCAGAACACTTGAGGTGATTGAGCAATTGTGGTTTGGTTCTGAGAATGTCTCTAAATTCAGAAAACAATGTTACTTTGTACTAGACTTCAGGTATCAATATTTATTAATATTTATACTATATGTAGCATTGGTTAATTTTTTTTTTTACTACCTGTGTGGGTTTAGATTTGGTGTAGCTGCTTGGAGACTTGCTTACATTAACTTACTGGCAAAATAGGGAAGAGGCCCCCTGAACTATGGTGGAGGACTATGAATGCCTTAGTGGACTAGTGTGGTGTGACTGGTAATATACATCTGAAGAGGTGTGAACTTGTACTTCTCAATCATATAATTACTAAACAGTATTGTAAACCACTGTTACTTCAATAAAAGATTATTTATGTTTAACTATTATTTAAGATTCATCAGTGTTCACTTGATGGGTTGTTGAAGTGCTCTCTCATTTTCCTTCAGCTGTTTTCCAGCACACATTGCTCAGTCATTCCAATGGCAAATAACTAAACATCTCATGTTCACATTTTCTCCAGAATGACTACATACCTGTTGTGTTGCTATGATGATTAACAATAATAGTTTCCACTCATTGTGTCCAATACTGTACACTAGCATTAAGAAACTTTCTGCATCCGTTAAACCTCACTACTACCCTTTGGGTAGAAATTATCCCAGTTTTCCAGATAAGGAAATTAATTATCAAAGTTCCCCATGTCCTGCCCTTGTTTGCATGCTGCTCCTGAGATGTGGGGTTAAGACAGTGCATATAAAACACCTAGCACAGAACCTCTCACATTCTTGTCAATATAACAGATCCATAATGATCATTTGGGGAAAGTGCTTGAAGAGCTGAAAAGTAATCTTTAAACATTCCATCTTCTAATTTCTTTTTTTTTAATTCATGGTGGTTGTCTTCCTAAGGGATAATTTCTCTCTGATAGGAATGCACATATATATTTAAGGATTCTGTTGGTGTGTTTGGGAATTTTTTGCATTCAAATTGTTTTTAATCTTTACATTTTAATGCAATTTATGTATTGCTTTTGAAAGATTTGAGCATATACACTTCTATACAACTACCTTATACCTATGTTTATATATAGCTTTACACACTGTGTTTATAGATACTCTATACTATTTTATTCTAAATTTTAGGCATTGAGTTTATTTTCCATTTTCATGAACATGAATTAGAACAAATTTGTCAGTTTTTAGCTCCCCTCACACACAGTGTTTCATTGTGGATGAGAGCTCAGGAGGGGGGGATTTCTTGTGGTTGGTCAAAATCCAGATTTTCTCTAGCCCTGTTATGATTTTATTCTGATTTGTCCTATTAGAAGTTAGTTCATAAGGAAAGAATTCTGAAAATGATATTTGCCAAGTTAATTTTTCAGACCATATTTGAAATTAAATTTGAAAAGGCATTAAAAAAACATAAAATTACTCCCTTATGTTTCTTTTCCTTGCCTTCCTAAGTATCACTCTTTCCTATGCTATTTTGGATGGTTTGGTTTTTAATCTGTTCTGCGTTCCAATTTTGTTCAGATAGTGCTTGGTTAGATATGCCTCTGAAAGGGTTATGCTTTCCTGTAAAATATTATGCATTTCCAGAAAAATTTGACTAGAGCATTTCTTTTCTACTTTTATATTGGGGATTGCAGTTGTAGAACAGTAAAAGTGAACTTACCTGTTAGTCCAAGTTTATGTTTCTAAAATATCTGGGTCAAAGGTACACTGTTGTGATGGAACATTCTTGTTTGTATTATCTTTAGTTTTATAAGTGAATAATAAGCACAGCATAACTCTTAAAGTTATAATTAATCTTTCCAACTGCAACAGAATTTTACTTTCTGTAGCATATGAAGCATTGATAAATATAAGAACAAACTGGACCTTCTTATGCCCATTTCTAGATTCATGGTTTTCTTCCATTTTGGGGACTGAATTTGGCAAACATCGTGAAATAGACCAGTTTCAGCTCTCCTAAATTGATCAGGGACTAGAATGTTTTCATCAATTAGGGCTTTTTTAAAGCAAAAAGAAAATCATCCCTTTTTTTTTTGTTTTTGCATGAATTTGTATTTCCCTTGGTGATGCTTCCTTTGTAAGATTATGAAAGAACTGAAAATGTCTAAGTTTTCTGTCACACACATATACACACAGTCAATTGAATTTGCAAATATAAATAAGCCTGTCTATTTTCAGTAATCAAAAGCTATGGGTGTTTTTAATTGTTCTGTTGGGTACCGTAATTTATAAAACTTAATCATATACTGTGTTCAGCAATTGCATTTTTACTCAGCATTAATGAAGACTGTGAAATGAAACCAAACCAGAGACACCACCAACTTTGTCCAAAAAAGAAAAACAACAACCCTCTCCTCCAGAGGTTGTCTCTGTATGTTGTACAAACTCCATAAATATTCCTTTTGATACATTTGACAAGAGACTGATACTGAAGATTTACAAAGAATACTTTGCAACTCAACAAAACACATAACCTAATTTAAAAAAAAAGGGACAAAAGAACAGATATTTCTCCAAAGAAGACATACAGAGTGCAAACAGGCACATGAAAAACTGTTCATCACTTATCAAACAGGGAAATGCAAATCAAGACTGCAATGAGATACTACCTCACACCTGTGAGAATGGCCCATATAAAAATTACCACAAGCACCACATGTTGGTGGCAGTGCCTGCCAAATATTATCTAAATATTACCTCAATTACAAATAAATAATAAATTAAAAAATAAGTATTTTTTGCTGAATGATCAGCTAGTTCCTTTGGATTGTGCTCCTCTTCACGATTTATTTTTTCCTTTAATGAGTAACCCAAGTTTACGTAACAATGTTGGGTTTATTTGAGAATATCCTCAGCTGTCCACTAAGCCTAGATTTCTGTTAATACTATTAACCTATTGAATTAGTTCCTTGAAGCACAATCTCCCCCAGTTGGTTTTTGATGAGCACTGCCCTTTTCTATTCTTTTTGAACAGTGAAACAATCCACATCACATAGCATGTTACATATAGAGGAATTGAATAGCACCCAGTGAGACAAGGGAGCACCCACGAACAAACCAGTCTGGGTCAGGACTGGCTGCATAATTTGTGAGCAACTGCACAGAATGAAAGTGTAGGGCGCTTTGTTAAAGACACTCAAGAATTTCAAGAAATTGACAATGGAGCGTAAATCAAGTGTGAGTCTTTGTACTAATTAGTGCTTGGGTGGGTTGTATACCCATGATGTCTGCCCTACTGTTACCCTCAAATAAATGAAAGCAAAACACCTTCATTTTTCTCACATGCTTTCTTGCTTCCAGTGTTAGAGATCAGAGGAGAGTGGGATTGACTTAACTCTGTCCTCTAAGTCTTTGAATTGGATTTTTCCTTGCTAGTTAAACCCTGGCCTTTCCATGGCCTGCAGGATGAGCTCTGAGGGATGCCAGATAACACAAGCAGAAATGCCTCAGTGGTGTCAAAATATGAAACTTATCTTTTCCTCCCTTTTCCCAGTAGATGTGGAACAGAAAAGGTATTATAAAAGCAGATATCACCTGGGGTAATTTTCATTCAGAATTTGTGTAGTTATTAGAATTTATATAAAACACAGAGGATCCCTTTCTTTTAATCCATTTATTTTCCATTCGTACTGCTTACCAATTTTCCAGAAAGTTACTTAATTATTCAACTGCTCTTCTGATACACATTAAGTATTCCTGTTGTTGGCTTAAAACCCATCACTTACTTCTCTTTTTGTGCAGGCTCTCATCTTTATTATTTTTGATGTGATGATGAAATGTTCTTTTTAGCACATTTGTTTGTACCCTGGCCGGCTGTTTGCAAATATGGATTGCGTGTGTTGTGAATTTATCTGTAAAATGATGAAATGCTTTTACAGTTGTAGTGTATCTGGAGTAATGACTTTGTGGGTGGGATGGGGTGAAGCTTTGTCAGTATTGAAATCAGTAAAATGAAGAAAATTTGGTCTTGCTTTTCAAGAAATTTAGATTGGCCCCCAAAGATTAAGATTTGTGCCAAAGCACATTTTTCAGGTTTGCCTTTCACTACAAAAATAATTCATCTAGCTACAAGTCTGGACATCCTGTTCCAGCTGTGTTGGGCTGTCCTATTGGTACTCTTAACTTTTATAGAAGTGTAGCTTTTTTACCCCTAAGGCCCATGAAAAACTAACCAACCAAAAAAAATCCTGGAAAATCTTGCAGCACAGCGTGAACTTGTTGAAGGGAATTGTATTAGGCATTTTTTTTTTTTTCATTTCTAGCCTTCTTTTTCTGATCCCCAAGCACATACTTTTAGGTCCCCACCTGCACCTGTATAAGTATAGTTTCTTCTATGAAAACTGGCATAACTAATGAATTACTTACCTTTGTTTGTTACTTGTTTAATAACTCACAGAAGTTTATTTCGTTTGGGCATTTGTCCTTTACTTACGAGACCATTTTTGTGAAATGAGGGAATCAATCCTTTTGATAAGATTTTAAGGTAGCAGGTTTTGGGGGGAAATATTAGAAGGATTTTAAATTTCTTTCTCTTTGAAAGTGCCTGAAACTAAAGTCACTTTTGTTCATTACCACCCTCCTCCAGGATTTGGGTCTAGAGGGAATGTTTCTTGCATTTTGGATAGTTTGCTCTGTATAATATGCTTTTGGTAGTTCTCTTTCACTGAAATCAGAGCAGTGGCTTAAACCAATTAAGCGTCCACCCATCTCTTTTTTCCCTATGACTGTCATATGTATGTTTTATTATTTCTGGTATATTTTTTCCTATTTTCATACCTTTCTCATGTTCTATCCTCTTCTACTCCTTATTTATTTACTTATTTATTTATTTTTAAAAGATTTATTTATTTATGCATACAAGCTGGGGTGATGGCCAGAGGTATGGGGTGATGAGAGGATTCACCAGACACAGAGTGGGGAGCAGAACGGGCAGATCGACTGAAGCACACTGCTCAGGGGAGCATCGGGCGAGGCAGGAGAGGTATGCTGTGCCATGTGGGAATCTCCCTTGCTGGGCATCGAACTTGTGCTGCAGTGACTCTGGACAGCTTCACAGTGCTGTGCTTAACGTGTTGCGCCTCTACTCCTTATTGTATATGCTAGGATGGATGCCATGTCCTCATATATTGCTGCATGCTTATGATTGTGATATCTTTGGCAAAGAAGTGAATTGTTGGAGTCCCTTTGCAAAATATTTTGGTAATTAAAATTCATTCTCAGTTTTGTACTTTGATTTGAGAGCACCTTTCCTCAAATACAGGGTCAAACACCTCATCTTGAATTGATACACTTTTCAAGAGTAGTTTTGAAAGCACAACATGTATTTTTCTGGTAGACTTCTCCAAGTCCTATATACTATGCTTAATTCCGATAGCTGCTTGCTGCTATTGTATTACTGGACTGTACGTTCTTCTCTCCATTAATATTTTCTACCAAACTATCATATTAAAGAATACAATATTTTGAAATTTAAATATGACAGCACTATTTGTCAACATATAAACTTTAATAATTTTTAAAATATTAATCATATTGGATGTTCATTTTATATATTTTTAAATTTCTTTTAATCAAAAGCATATATGGAAAGTAGAGAAGGCCTTCTGTTAATTGAAGGCTTACTTGGACAGTAGGGTAGGCCTTTAGAATAACCAAGTGTGTATATATAGTGAAGGATTGAAGAATTTTATGTAGCTACAAACCCATGTAATGACCGTCCAGATAAACAAATAGAACATTTCCTTTGGCTCGGAGGGGGCCGTGTGGTCATTTTGCCAATGGGCCATCAATACTCCTGTCCATTGTAATTCATTACTATAGATTACTTTTTCCTGTTCTTGAACATCATAAAAATGGATGATACATGCTACAGTCTCTCTGGTTTCTTACTGCATTTGCCCATTATTACTCTGTGAGATCTATTCATATTGTTGGGTGTTGCAGTAGTTCATTTTGTGTAGTGTTTCGTTGTATGATTATGCCTTTTTTTCTATAGTTCTGCCGGACATTTGAATTGTTTCTAGTTTGGAGTTATATCAAATGAGTTGTATACCTTATGTAGTTGACACCAGCATGGATCATTTGAGGTAACACTGGTATACAACTCTGGAAATGATTTAGGGGTGTAGGCTCACGTCTGTTCAGATGTATGTTGCCACACCACACTGACCACCAAAGTACCAATAATTCCTCCACCTTAGTCCATTGGGGCCATTTTGTCTTCAGAGACGTCAGAGATTCCTTTTTGCTTTTCAGAACATACTAGAATTCCTTCTATTTCAGCTGGCTGAAAGTAGAGTCACCTGCTTGCTCACGAGACAATGATTCCTGGGTCAGCTCACCAGACAAGCAACAGCAGCACAGGCTTTTGCTGAAAGACAAGGCTGTTCCTGGTTCCCAAGCCCAGAGACTTTGTTTTCTCTTCTCCCCACTTGTGTACCATAGTTCACTCCATTTTCATCTTTTCCTATGCACAGAAAATTAGAATTATTTTTAGAATTATTTTCTCCTAGAGACAGCATTTCAGATCGTTTTTCTAAATTGTCCGAGTAAAACTTGTTGGGGATAATTATAAGCAAATATAAAATATAAAATAGAAATCAAATTATATTAATATATATCTGAATGTAAGCGACATCAAAATATGAAAAAATTTTAAACATAGTGGAGGAGTTACAGTTATGCCCCTGAAGGTACTGGCCTCTGTTAGCAGCTTTTGCTGCCCAGATCTTGTCACCACAAATTGAGTGCTGCTGAGAACAGTAAATCCTTCCCAGCAGTTCTTATTCTAGTCTTGAATGCCTGTGAACTCCTGACTTATTCCTTGCTTCAGCTTAACACCCCAGAACTTTTTCCTTGGTCATTCTGTTAGGAACCTGGGGACTTTTGGGGTTTTCAGTGTTTCTTTGATAAAGCAGATACTTGGAATTTCTTTGGCTCTTGGGGTGTAAAATTTACTCTCTCTGTATTTAAATTCTACACCTAGGAGTGATTTCTTTATTTTTGTGCCTAAAGCAAGTAAAATCCCTACTCTCTTTAGCAGTCTCTCTCCAGACTTATTTAAGATTGGGATACTATACTAAAAATTGCTAGTGCAAGCCTCTGCTGGTCTGAGATTGCTGCAATACGGAATAAGCAAGTCCTTACTTCCCCATTCCTTGTCATCTTCCTAACTCTAGAATTGGAGTAGGTGCCTGTGGTCTGTGTGAACATTTTCTGTAAGTCTTTGAAAATTTTTGTGTAAGTAATAGAAGGAAAGGCCATATGCAGTTATGTTTAAGTAAGTATATTTCTCAAAAAAGGTAAGAATTGGAGATGGATAAATACTGCTTGTAAATGTGAATGAGCCCAAGGTTATCTGCCATATCTAACATGATGCATAGTGAAACAATAGTAATTAGTTTGTATTAAAACTTGATTGGACATAATAAAGTGTACTTTAAGAAAATTTTGTTCTTAGAAGGTAATGTGGTAGCCACTTGTAAATTGTTTTGAATAGAAAGAGTTGGTGTGCACATACAGAGAAAACCAAGTTTTTATCCTCATCTATTTGATATTTGAGCAAGAATAGGAAAAAGGAAATTAAGATGATTCTAATATATATTTTGAAGCAGATTTTTTTTAACTTGAATTTCTATTTCAAATAAGTGAAATTATACAATTTACTTTGTGTCTATTTCAGTGAAAAAAAGCTAGCTGCATTGTGGCATGTATAATCTTTATTCTTTGGACTAAAAACTGACATAGTTATGATGTCAAGCATCCCCCTACTTTGAAATGGTTGACTGAGAAACACCCCGTAATTTGCATTGGAATGCTGTTGATTCCACATGGGGATGAATAAGAAAATGTAGTAAAATCAATTCATTGTTTCCTTGTAGGGTGCTTTATGGACTGTAGTCATTTTGCAGTACTTTGTACTAAATTTTTAAAATTCTGATTGCAATGAAAATTCTTTTATTCTTAGGTCTCCGAAATATTTCTTTAAAACTGGGAAAGAACATTTAGTAAGCACTCATGCCAATAGTTTGCCAATATTTTGCAATAAAAATTTTCATTCCAGCATTTATACTATTTAGTATTTTTAAGTCATTTATCTTTGCCATCTGAGAGAAAATATCTTCTCCCTAAAATGAATTTAAAAATTTTTCTAAAGTAATTTAATCAGAGATAGATTTGACTTCTTTAAAGCTGGAGCAGAGAGTGGAATGAAGATCGAATTTCACAAATTGTGATCTGAACCGGAAATCAATATTTTAGGGGGAGTATTTTGATTTTTATTCCTTAAAAATTTCTCATATTTTCCTGAACTGTGAGCTGCAACTTCAATTTAGTGTTTTTGAACAGCAAATTAATCATGATAATAACAATAATGATAATGCTGCTAGTAGTCTTTAATATATTTCTAGTTTGTTGGCTCCATCCAAGGTATTTTTTTTTTTAAAGATTTATTTATTTATGCATACAAGCTGGGGTACAGTCCAGAGGTGTGGGGCGGCGAGAGGGTTACCAGAGACAGAGTGGGGAGCAGAACAGGCAGATAGATGGAAATACACTGCTGAGGGGAGCAGCGGGCAAGGCAGGAGAGGTCTGCCGCACCATGTGGGATTCTCCCCGGCCGGGCGTCGAACTCGCGTCGCCGCTGCCGACAGCTCCACAGCACAGCGCTTAACCGCTGCGCCACAGGGGAGGCCCTCCATCCAAGGTATTTTAAACACTGCTGTCCTCTCCAGGAGGCAGATAGCTCCACAGTGCTGTTATGTAGAAAAAGCTCAGCATCACTTTGTCAAGATGCCCTACATCTGAAGTATCAAAACTGGCATACAAGTCTAAATATAACTTATTTTAAAGTCAGTTTTCCTTTTACTGTCCTCACTTGCCTTCAGGAGAACTTCATGGATAGGATAATACTATGTAATTTCTGGGATTATTTACATTTTTCCCCTGGACTTTAGCAAAGCTTCATGAGAGGAGAGTTGAGGTGTTTAAATAGACGCCAGTGAGATGAATACTTTAGTGTAAATGGGCCTCAGAAGCCCAACTTTGTCACTTCTTTATAATAGAAATGGCCATGTACAATTTTATTAAGAACTAAAAAAATTTTTTTTTTTAAAGATTTATTTATACATGCAAGCTGGGTTACAGGCCAGAGGCGTGGGGCGGCCAGAGGGTCTACCAGAGACAGGGTGGGGAGCAGAACAGAAATACACTGCTGAGGGGAGCAGCAGGCAATGCAGGAGAGGTCTGCGTACCATATTAAGATTTTCTAGAAGTTGAAAGTATGAGTTTAAGTGCAATAGTCATTATACTAAATGTACATTTGTTGAGTCATTTCAAAAACATTGTTTTTAGAAATTGATTGCACACAAGCTAGGTCCTTCAAATAGCATGCTGTGATTGAACAAAACATGTTCCTGTGCTTTGTGTTGTCCTTGGGGCATACAGTTGATAGTTAAAGTAATAAAGGTTTCTTTGCTTTCTCTGAGTGGAAAAGGAAGCTGTAGTCTGAGTACTTGAGAAGAGGCATAAGTCATAATTATAGGTTATAAAAAATGTAAATCCATGAAAAATGGTTTAGTTTGACATAACTGAGTAGCAGAATCTGGTAAACCTCCCCCC
>PVIJ01017626.1:0-28813 GCA_004024925.1 Scalopus aquaticus | reverse complement strand
GAAAAATATCGAATGGTTTCACTTATAACAGGACTATAAGGAAACCAAATAGGAGAGAGACACTTGGGGGGGGTGGGGAGAGGGGGAGGATAAGGGCACAAAATGGAGTAGAAAAGAACACATGGAGATGGATTGTGGGTGAATTGGTGGTGGGTTACCCAAGGGGAATACAAAATGTAAAAGATATAAATATCAATAAAAATATACATTAAAAAAGGTGGGGAGAACCAAGAAGAGGATGAAATCCCAATATTTAGGCTATGCTAGAGGTACACTAGTGGCATAGTCAGAAATATTGATTGGACGTGGTCTGTCCTCTCTCCGACCCCCTCAGTGTTTATCCCTGACATCATATAACTCCACAGTATGGACAGTATGGGCACATCTCCACCACATTATCCTACTGGAGCCTCAGCCTTTCTTGTGGAATAGTTTTCCTGTCTTCCCTGACACCAAAACATTCTTCAGAAGACAGATTTTGATCCAGTTATTGGACAAAATGCTGCCTTTGTTTAAGAGTCATTTTATAAACCTTCACACAATGTCCTCTCTAAACTGAGCACACATCCCACACCCACCTGAGACATCAGCAGACTGTTTCTTCTCTATTTCTCTGCTTGGGCCAGTTGGCAGATTTTTTAGAATGACTCCCCCTGTCTATCACCTCTCATGACACCAGAGCCAACAGCTGGGCTGTGAGGGCAGGTGGTGGGGTGCTAACAAGAGCAAAGGGATTACTGGTATGTGTGTGTGTATGTGTGTGTGTGTGTGTGTGTGTGTGTCCTGTAGTTCTCTGACAGAGCCCATTCTAAGTGACGGCAGGCTTTTGGGGAGCCCCTTGAATCACAGGGTTGAGGCATGGCGGTGAGCACAGGAAGAGCACAGGTGTATGTGAGTGTGAGTGAGGTGACCCGCACTGTACTGTTTGGGAACAGCTTTTCAAATTCATTCCCTGTGAAAGATGGCAATTCAAACACATCATGTTTGAAAAGAGAAAATGTGCAAAAATAAGATAAGGGCTTGAGCTCGGAAGAGGGAGAATTCTCTGGTTATTTTTTTTCTTCCAGAATTACCAATGTAAATGATCTTTTTTTATATTACAAACTAGCATAGACATGTAGAAACTTAATTGCATATTTGTTATGACAAAGTGATGTCCATGACTGATAGAACTGTAGCGTTTAATTGGGGAGGGAGAATCAAATAGCACCTGTGTCAAGCTGGATGAACATCAGCTACAAATGCTGCCTCTGTCAGGGGAGACAGATGCTGCACTTGCTGTATTTAGCCTCAGGCTGGGCTATTTACCTGCAGAGCTTACTTTTTCTATTCTTCTGGCTGGACCAGTGTCTTCCTGACACACAGTATTTGTCTGTTTCTCTCTTAGGCACACACACACATGTGTGTGCACACATGCACGCACGAGTACATGCACAATGGGGAAGCCAGCTTAGAATCCCATCTGCAGGGTTCCTGTAGAATCCTGGCCATTTCTTCCCCTACTTCTGGGATCCAAACACCCAGAGGAAGATGCTGGGGCTCCTGTTACAGGCTCCACCTGGAGGCACCTGAGCTGCAGGGCAGGCTGATGGAAGCAATAGTCCCTGAGCTCTGGCTGCATCATTTGGGGAGCAGACTGGCCCCTATGCAGCATTGGAGCTCATTTCTCAGAGTGCAGATTGTCAAGTGCTCTTAAATTGAAAGGAACTTTGCTAGTGTTTCAGTGGTTACGTCATTGTAGTTGCAAGAAGGACAGGGGCACTGGTTCTCCGTGGATATGCACAGACGGGTCTAAAGGAAAGGAGTCCTGGAGCTCTCAATGGCTTTCTAGGCTCTTTATTGGTTTCTTGTAGGGAGGCAACCAGGGACAGGGCAGGCAAGCAGGACAGGGGGTCTCTGGCAGCGCCTTGTGGTCTCTGCTACACCTCAAACAGTCCTCTGCTCCACGCTCGTATTCTCTGCTGCTACTTGCTGCTGCTTCTTCCTCTGCTTATAAGCCCAGTATCTGGCTCAGGAGCGCCCACTCATGCAGGCCCATACCCCAATCCTGTTGCCCACCATTAGGCATGCGTGTAGGCTTGCAGAAGTCTATCACTGAGGGGAGGGCGGAAAAACCTGATAATACTTATTCACCCTACAGTCATGTTGGTGGATGGAGTAAGGTTTTGTCCAGCTTTGGGTGAAGGTCATGGCCACAGTGCCAAGTGGTGATATTAAAGCCCATTTACAGGGCTGATGTGTCCATACAGTGTAGCTGCTGATGGGAGCAAGGTGTGAATGCTGTGTTTGAGGCGAGGAGGCACCTGAGTGTTGTGTGTCTGGAGGTGGTGTCCTGGCCGCCCTGTCAGGTCCTTTCCGGCCCCTCGTGGGCTCTGGTCCATTCTCCAACCTCGTATCAGAACTGTTTTTCCTCCATACGTTTTTTCAGTCCCTTTAGAAAATGGTCATTTCTTTTTTTTTATAAAAAAAAAAGTGTCGTCATGTGGGGAAAATGTTTTTTTTTTTATAATATGTATTTTTATTGTTATTTATGTCTTTTACATTTTGCATTCCCCTTGGGTAGCCCACCACCAATTCACCTGTGATCCATCTCCATGGTCCCTTGTGTTCTTTTCTATTCCATTTTGTGCCCTTTCCCTTCCCTCCCTCCGGCTCCTTCCTCCCCCCCTCCCCCCCACTGATTGTCTCTAGAACAGGTGCTTCTGTGCAAACCCTGATCTGAGGTTTGCACAGAAGCACCTGTTCTAGGATTATCTCTTCAGCTTCAGCCCTGCCCTCTCCACTCTTCCAGTCACTGCATGGCATTCTGGACTAAAGTGGCTGCCACCTGACCTGTGTTATACCAGGTAAAGATTTGGAAACTGGGGTCAAGCTTGCTGAATTTCAGGGGAGAGGAACTCCAGGTGTAGTCGCAAGGGGGATATTGTATGCTAAGCAGTGCTCCTTTGGCAGAACTAAGTTTGCCAAGTGGAAGGAAAAAGACTAAAAAGGGTGATTTCTGTTAACCCCCAAAGAAACCATAAAAGTGGGAAAACTGTTGAGCTAAGTCACTGAGACTAAGCAGAGATTTCATTCTGAAGGGGCTCAAGTGGGGAATACTACTCTTAGGTCCTCACCTCTCAAGCTTGCTCCTCTTTTTTTTATAAGAAGTATTTATTTTTTAATTTTTGCATAGAAAAATTTTTGAGGTGTAGGGCCAGAGGTTTGGGGAGGTGGGGTAAGAGGATTCACTAGAGACAGAGTGGGGAGCAGAAGAGGCAGATCTACAGAAATACACTGCCGAGGGGAGCAGTGGGAGAGACAGGAGAGGTCTGCTGCACCATGTGGGTTAGCTCCCTGGCTGGGGATTAACCTCAGGTGTAGTGGTGATATCGCTGAGACTTAACCCCTAGGCCACCAGGCAGGCTCCAAACTTGCTCCTCTTGATGGGATAATACAGGTAGCGTCTCTGAAATGCCATAGGTGGCTTGGTGTTAACACATGAGGATTAAGATCAGTTGGATTTCTGGGTCCAAGTTATGTGTTCTTGTAATGCCAACCTGTTGCCTCTGTGTGTGTGTGTGTGTGTGTGTGTGTGTGTGTGTGTGTGTGTGTGTGTTTAAATCAAAGGGACAGTATCTGCTTTCTTGAATCACTTCTGTTCCAGTCACCTCTCTGTTCTTGAATGTTTATTCTTTGGAAAGAACAAGGCTGTGATGTAGCAACTACTGTCTCTGTCTTCTCTGTTCTTGTCACAAATGTGTTTGGGAACATTGGATACATTCATTTTCTGTAGTAAAGTTTCTTAATCAGTCCTCCCAAAAAGCAAAAAATAAACAAACAACAAAAAACCAAATTATTTCTTTTTAAAATGATTTTTGTCTATTCATTGTTTACTTGTAAACAATATTCTGACACTAGACTCATTTTAAATATAGTTTCTTATTAATGCTATTTTTGTATGCACATTTTTCAGCTTTAATAAACCTCTCTATCTGTCTTTGATTACTTGTGAATTATTGTATTATCTAAGAATCTGCTGCATAAGCCAAGGTCATTAATATTTATACCAATGTTTAAGTTGTTTTATATTATAGTTTTAACACTTTTATCTAGGTTTTTAGTCCAGCTGGTATTGATTTTTCTGAGTCGTTGGAGTACAAATACATTATTTAGCATGTGACTATTCAGTTGGTCTACCACCATTTGATGAAAAGACCAATCTATTGTCTTGAATGTTATTTACATATTTCTCTGTGTCAGTGGACCATAAATAGACAGATTTACTTTGGGAAATTTACATGTACAGATTTTCAAAAATTTTAATATATTTTAAAACATTTTAATTTTAATATTTGGAGTTACATTTTTGCTCTTCCAAATGTGCACATATCTCAGTCATCTTCCACCAACCACCCCTGCCTGTAGCCGATCTGCCTCCCCCCCACCCCCCGACACCTGTCTTCCTCCTCCCTGTTCCCTCTGATAACCATTATCCTTTCACTAAATTCAACAGTTATTCCTATTGTATTTTGCCTGTTTTTTTGCTATTTATATTCTATAGATGAGAGAAACCGTTTGACATCTGTCTTTCACTTTTTGACTTATTTCACTTAACACAGTAATGTTGAGATCCACCCATTTTCCCCCAAGTACCACTATTTCATGTTTCTTCACAGCCATGTAGTATTCCACTGGTTATATATTCCACATTTTCTTTACCCATTCATCTGTTGAGGAGCAATTAAGCTGGTTCCATGACTTGGCAGTTGTGGACAGTGCTGCTTTGTACCTAGGCACAGATAATCTTTTCATGGTAGAGTTTTAATATTTTTCAGTTAAATACTTAATAGAAGTATTTTGCTGGATCATATGAAATTAAAATTTTTAATTTCTTATTAAATCTCCATACTGTTTTCCAGAAGAGTTGCATTTACTTGCATTCTTACCC
The DNA here is from genome assembly GCA_004024925.1 of Scalopus aquaticus. NCBI lineage: Eukaryota > Metazoa > Chordata > Mammalia > Eulipotyphla > Talpidae > Scalopus > Scalopus aquaticus. The sequence goes on along the minus strand of PVIJ01017626.1, from coordinate 23,883 downwards.
ACGGTGGATGAGAGTTCTTTTTTCACCATAATCTTGTGAACATTTGTTGATTTCATTCTTTTTAATATGGGCCATTCTCATAGGGGTGAGGTGGTATCTCAGTGTGGTTTTGATTGATATTTCCCTTATAATACACAGTGTTGAATAATTTTTCATATGTCTATAGGACTTCTGAAAGTCTTTACAAAAGTGTCTATTTAGGTCCTTTGGCCATTTTTTGATTGGGTTGTTTGGACTTCTTGTCACTAGATTGCATGAAAACTAAATTTTGGAGATCAATTCCATGTCAGATGTGTGATATGCAAATGTTTTTTCCCAGTCTATAGGTTGCCTTTTTTGTTTTTGTGCTTTTTCTTTTGAATAACTAAAGCTTTTTAGTTTGTTTATTTTTGCTTTTGTTTCCTTGTCTTTGGGGTTGAGTTCCCAAATATATCCTTGTGGTAGATGACCTATAATGTGTCCATTATGTTTTTTTTCAAGTATTTTATGGCCTTAATTTTTATATTCAGATCTTCATTTCAAATTAAGGTTTTGTGGTGTGTGGATTTAAGCAACTGTCTTTTTTTCTTTTTTTGTATGTGACTATCCATGTTTCCCACCACCACTTATTAAAGAGGCTGTCTTTTCTCATTGTATTACCATAGCTCCTTTGTTGAAGATTAACTGCCTATATTTGTGTGGGTTTGTGTCTTCACTTTCAAGTCTATTCCATTGGTCCTAGTCTCTGTTTTTGTTTCAGTACCATACTGTTTTAAATATTATTGCTGTGTAGTGAAGTTTGAAGTTTGGAAGTGTGATATACTCATTTTTCTCCTTTCATGAGTGTTTTAGCTATACAGGGCTTTTTTATAGTTTCATATAAATTTTATAACTGTTCTATTTCCTTGAAAAATGGCATTGGTATCTTGATAGGTTTTGCATTGAATATGTAAATTGTTTTAAGTAATATGGTTTTTTAATGATGTTAATTCTTCCAATCCATTAGCATATGATAGCTTTCAATTTTCTTGTGTTTTATTTCCTTTAACAGAGTGTTATTGTTTTAAGTATACAGGTCTTTCACCTCCTTCATTAAGTTTTCTCCCAGGTATTTCATTCTTTCTGGTGTGATTGTAAATGTGATTGTATTCCTTATTTCCCTTTCTTCAGATTCATTTTTTTGCATACAGAAATACAACTGATTTTTGTGTATTGATTTTGTATCCTGCTGCTTTTCTGTATTCGCCTTTTATTTCTATTAGTTTTTTTTTTTGGTAGAGTCTAAGAATATTAACATGTTATCTGTAAATAGTGATTGTTTCATTTCTTTTTCAACCTGGATCCCTTTCATTTCTTTTTCTTATTTAATTCCTTTGGCTAGACTTCCAATACTATGTTAAAAAATAGTGGTGATAGAGGATATCCTTGTCTTATTCCTTATTTTACTAGGAATGCTTTTGACTTTTCAATATTGAGTATGTTGTTGGCTGTGGTTCTATCTTCTTTGGCTTTTATAATGTTTAGGTAAGCTTCATTTATTCCCATTTTATTGAGTATTTTAATCACAAATGGATGTTGACTCTTGTCAAACACTTCTTTTATCATCTATTAAGATCCCATAGATGCAAGACTGGTTCAACATATAGAAATCAATCAATGTCATTCACCAGGCCAACAAAAAGAAAGATAAAAACCACATGATTATCTTAATAGATTGCTGAGAATTTTTGCATCTATGCTCATCAGAAATATTGATCTATAATTTTCATTTTTTGTACTACCTTTGTTTTGGATCAGGGTGATATTAGTCTCATAGGATGTGTTGGGAATTTTTTCTCCCTCTTGTTTTTTTTTTTTTTTTTAAAGAATTAGAGTAGGATGAGTATTGGATCTTCTAGACAGGTTTGGTAAAATTCACTGGAGAAAACAGCTGGTCGTGGGCTTTTGTTCTTAGGGAGACGTTTTTATTACACTTTTAATTTCAACACTTGTGGCTGGATTTTTTAAGCTGTCTATTTCATGCTAATTCAGTCTTGGGAGATTGTATGAGTACAAATTTTGTCCATTTATTTTGATTTTTATGACTATTTTCTTGTTATTCCATAGCTATTTGGATATTCTTTTGCAATCCACATGAATTTTAGCATTAGCTTTCCAAATCTATATCCCATATTTCAAGATTTTGGTGAGTATTTTGTCAAATCTCTAGATCAATTGGGATAGTATTACCATTTTAGCTTCTTGTTAAGTCTAGATCAATTGGGATAGTATTACCATCTTAGCATCTTGTTAAGTCTTCTCATCCATTGCACATGATTTCTTCTTATATTTTTTTAGGCCTAGTTAATTTTTTGCAGCAATGGTGCAAGCCTTGCATTTCATTTGCTAAATTTGTTCCTGGATATTTTATTATTTTTATACTATTGTATTTGGACATTTTTTTCCTTAATTTATTTTGTTTTTTTTTCTTGCTAGTGTATAGAAATACAAAGAATTTTGTATATAAACCTTTTGTCCATTAGTATCATTGAGTTTGTTTATTAGATTTAATATTTTTGAAGATTTTCAAGGATTTTTCTCTCTAAATTCATGTCAAAGCAAACATTCTCATGTTAGGTAAAGCTTTTTATTCCTCTTTAAATTCTGAATAATATTTATTTTATTTTTTTTGCCCAATAGGCTTGGCTAACATATATCGCACTATGTGAATAGAATAGAACAAAGTGATTATCAGTTACTTTTTCTTGAAGTCAGGGGAAAATTTCAGTCTATATATGATATTGGCACTTTTTCCAGGTTGAAGAAATTTCCTTCTACTCCTACATTTAAATTTTTTTTAAAGATTTATTTATTTATACATACAAGCTGGGGTACAGGCCAGAGGTGTGGGGCGGCGAGAGGGTTCACCAGAGACAGAGTGGGGAGCAGAACAGGCAGATCATAAATACACTGCTGAGGGGAGCAACGGGAGAGGCAGGAGAGGTCTGCTGCGCCATGTGGGAATCTCCCTGGCTGGGCATCGAACTCGCATCGCGCCCTGCCGACAGCTCCACAGCGCAACACCCAACTGCTGTGCCACCAGGGAAGCCCACATTTTAATATTTTTATTATGAAATAGCTGGGTTTCATCAAATGAATTTTCTGTGTCTATTGAAGTAATAATAAGATTTTTCTTTCATTCTATTAACGTGGTCTATAATATTCTTTGATTTTTGTTTGTTGAACAAACCTTGCATTCTTAGGGTAGATCCCAATTGACCAAGTGTATAAACTTTTTTATATGTTGCTGGATATGGCTTGATAACATTCTGTTGGGGATTTTTCCCTCTGTATTCATTAGAGCTATGAGCATAGAGTAGCATTTTCTAGTCTTATCTTTGGCTGATTCATTTGTTTTTGTTTTTGTTTTTGTTTTGAGGGTTATATTAGCCTCACCTAATAAGATACATTAAAAATATTCACCTTTCTTCTTTTTCTTGAAGAGTTTGTGAAGGATTCATGTTAAGTCTTTAAATTTTTGTTAGAATTTTCCATAAAGTTATCTGGACCTTGATTTTTTAGAAAAAAATTTATTTTTTCACTAATTCAATCAATGTTCTTGATACAGAATTATTTAGATATTGTTGTCTTCTTGCATCATGTTGATAGTATGTATATTTCCAAAAAAATTCCTTTTTCCTCAGTTGTCTAAGTTGCTATCATACAATGTTCATAGCATTTCCTTATAACTACACCTTATTTCTTTAAGATTGGAAGTAATGTTCGCTCTTTCATTTCTAATTTTGGTAATTTGATTCTTCCCATTTTCTTCTTAAGTCTAGGTAATGGTTTAATTTTTTTTTATGTTATCAAAGAACTAGTTTTTGGTTTTGGTGTTTTTCTCTCTTGCTTTCTATTTCAATTGTAGTATTTATTATCTCCTTCCTTTCATTTGCCATTGTGTTAGTTTGCTTTTTGGGGCTTCTGGATTCTTTAAGTGGAAGGTTAACTCCACTTTCAACTTTAAAACTCTTGATTTCAAATCTTTATCCTTCTGCCTTCATTTTTGAGAGAGAATTTCAAGAACATAGACTTCAGATTTGGCAGTTCTTTTCTATAAATACTTGAGAAATGTTACACCCTCCATGGTTTCAGGTAATAAGTCTGCTGTCATTCAAATTACTGTTCTCTCATAATAGGTAATTTAATCATGGTTACTCTAATCAAGATTTATTTTTTAGTCTTCAAAATTTTAATTATGAGATATCTTAACATAGATTTTTTTTGTGTTTATCTGCTTGGGGAGTTGCTTAGTTAGGTCTGTGATGAAATCTGTCATGTAGGAAGGGACCTGCATTGTTTAAAACTTCCACTGACACTAAAGGAAGGCTATCCTGGGATTTTTAAAATAGTTTGCCCAGTTGTAGTGCAGATGGGAAAAAAAGAAGGATGAGACTTACAAGATGTTGGCAATCAAACATTAAAAAATGGAATCAGATGTTTTATCATAGTTTAAATGTGTTTTATAAATATGGTCTATTTTGAAAATGGTAACTTGAGAAGAATATGTATTCTGCTGTTGTTGAATGTAATATTCTATGTGTCACAATTAGATTGAGCTGACTAATAGTGCTGTTAACATCAACTAAGTCCTTACTGATTTTCTGTTGTTTAAGCTATCAATTACTGGAAAAGGGGTGTCAAAATCTCCAGCTACAGTAGTTAATTTGTTTCTTTTTTTTCTTGCAGTTTTATCAGTGTTTATCTCAAATATATCAACACTCTATTGTGTATGCAAACTAAGCTTTGACCATGGGGAACTGACCCTTTAATTATGACCCCACCTAATTTTAAAATTAAAAAATAAAAAAAATTAAAAATTAAAATTAAAAATTAAAATTAAAAATTAAAAATTAAAATTAGGTGGGGTCATAATTAAAGGGTCAGTTCCCCAAGGTAAAAGCTTAGTTTGCATACACAATAGAGTGTTGATATATTTGAGATAAACACTGATAAAACTACAAGAGATTTTGACACCCCTTTTCCAGTAATTGATAGTTTAAACAACAGAAAATCAGTAAGGACTTAGTTGATGTTAACAGTACTATTAGTCAGCTCAATCTGGGGTGGGGGTGGGGGGAAGGGGGGATTAGGGCACAAAATGGAGTAGAAAAGGACACAAGGGACCATGGAGATGGATCATGAGTGAATTGGTGGTGGGTTACCCAAGGGGAATACAAAATGTAAAAGACATAAATAACAATAAAAAATATATATATAAAGAAAATAGAGCCAAAATATATGTACAATAAAGTAGCACTACTGTAAAAAAATTAATAATGCGCCTTATTCTGAAGTCTGCGTTATATCAAATTAGGATATGTAGTTCAGATTTCTTTTGTTACTGTTTTTATTATATATATTTTGTCACCCCTTCGCTTTTAACCTAAATGTGCCTTTATATTTAAATTTTATTTCTTGAAGACAACATATAGTTGTCTTTTAAAATTCTCTTTCAATTTCTATTTTTGTTTGTATATTTAGATTATTCATATTGAAATAGCTACTGAAGTAGTTGAATAGCAGCATGTTTGTACCACTTATTCCTTTTTGTTCTCCCTCTTTTTCTTCCCTCTCTACTTTTAATCAGAATTTTTTGTTTCAATTTTTCTCTTATTGTAGAACTCGCAATCCATACAGTTAGAGCTAATACATGTACACTTACTATAAAACTATGCTGTTTCATGGGTAGCATTGTAATTTATAAGAGTGTTTCCTCCTGTCTCTTTCAATGTTGCTGTCATTCACTTCATTTACCTAGATACAGTATTACGAGCCGAACTATGTCTCCCTCAAAAAGATATATTGGAGTCCTAACTCCCCCCAAGTACTTCACAATGTGACCTTATTCAGAAGTAGGGTTGTTACAGATTTGATTAGTTAAAATGAGGTCTTACTGAATTAGGATGACCATACAGTATGGCTGGTATTTGAATGAAAATATAGTCTTGTGACTACAGAAATACGCAGGAAGAAGCCATATGATGATAAAGGTAAAGATTGGAGTGATGCAGCTACAAGCAAGATTTGGCCAAATATGATCTTCAGTACCCATGAAGAGACACAAAAACATTTCTGTGTAGGTTTCAGAGGGAACATGACGCTGGTGACTCCTTGATTTTGAACTTCTAATCTCTGAAAAATTAATTTATGTCATTTTAAGTCTCACAGTTTGTGGGATTCTGTTATGTTAGTGCTCAGAAATTAATATATATGATAGCCATATAATAGATTATCATTATTATTTTAAAGAGAGTTATCGGGCCTCCCTGGTGGCGCAGCGGTTGAGCGCTGCGCTGTGGAGCTGTCGGCAGTGTGCGACGCGAGTTCGACGCCCAGCAACCACATGGTGCTGCAGACCTCTCCTGCCTCGCCCGTTGCTCCCCTCAGCAGTGTGTTTCTGATCTGCCTGTTCTGCTCCCCACTCTGTCTCTGGTGAGCCCTCTCGCCACCCCCACACCTCTGGCCTGTACCCCAGCTTGTATGTATAAATAAATAACTCTTAAAAAAAAAAGAGACAGTTATCTCCTAAATTAAGTATAAGGAAAATAAGAGTTTATAAGGAAAATATCACTCTCTGATCTTTTTCCTTACATAATGTAAATATGAATATTTCACTATATAATTTTCCTTGACTTTGAAGATTTTCTATTAATATTTTTCACAATACCAATTTCTTGGTGATAAATTCCCCAAGACTTTTATTTGAGGATTTTTTTTTCCTCCTCTTGGTTGGGGAATTTTTTCTTTTAATACTTTAAATATTCCTCTTCGATCTTTTTTATATTTATGGTTTTTAATAATAAGCCCACTGTAATTCTTATTTTTTATCCTTGGTTAATAAGGTTTTTCATGGGCCTCCCCTTCTTCACAATGGTCTCTGCAGTTTGACTTTGATATATTCATATAAAATCTTATGTGTAAAGATTTCTAAAATTTATCCGTTTGGTGTTTTTTGAGTTTCCGGACCTGTAGCTTCTTGTCTGCTATTGATTTAAGGAAATTCTTGGTTGTTAAGTCTTCAAATATTTCTTCTGCTTCTTTGGCATTATAATTGTGCATATGTTGTACCTTTTGACATTGTCCCAGTTCTTTATTCTTTTCTTCTACTTCTTTCTCTTTGAATTTTAGCTTGGGGAGTTTCTGCTGATATATGGAAATATTTTCAAACTCAGTGATTCTTCCCTCATTTAAGTCCAGATTTCGTAAGCACATCAAAGACATTCTCCATTTAGGTTACTATGATTTTGATTTCTACTGTTTTCTTTAATTCTTTAATATAGCTTCCATCTCTTTGTTATAATACCTATTCTTCCTGCATGTTGTCTGTTTTCTCCATGACTATTCATAGTATATTAAGGATAGCTATTTTAAATTCTCTCTTTGACCGCTCCAAAATCTGGCTTGCATCTGAGTCTGGTTGTGCTGCTGTGTTGCTTCTTCACACTGTGATTTTTCTTGCTTAGATGTTAAAATGCTTTGGATTATTGTTAAAAGTCAGGCATGATATATAAAATATGTTTTGAGATACATAAATTTTTAGTGTAAGAAATTATGCTATTAGGTTACCAGTTGGGTTATTCTTAATGTTTACTATGTAGAGTTAGGGGCTTTACATTACTCTAGTTTTTGCCTTCCTTGTCTTTGGTTTTCCCTGATAACTCTTTCTTAAATAGAAACTGCCACATTTTCATCTGTAAACTACTCTTATTAAACTGGAACCCTGTCAATGTGGTACAGGGCAGTCCCTATATAAAATGGGGTGCCTGTCTGTGGGTTCTCACCTGTGCACTTAAAAAGGGACTTATACGACTCAACTGCAGACACACAATAAAATTAATAAAAGGCTTATTTACAAAAAGGGAAGGGAAATCATACAGAATAAATTGGAGAATTTGTCCTACCAGTTCCGCTGAGCTAGAATCTCAATGGCACACTCAAAAACCTGGTGATCAACAACCAAGAGCAAGAGAGAGCCCAAAGCTCACATGTCTGGTTAAAATACCAAAAAAACTTTGCTTAACTCCACCCTCACTCCTCAGCATCCTTCTTTTGGTGATGATGGCATTATGGGATTCGGAGTCCTAGATGTCTTGGATCTCTCTGGCTTGAGGTGGGATTGGGGTCCTGGGACACTCCCCTTTCCCAAGGTCCACCCTCTTACAAATATGATGGTAAAAAGTGGAAGTGAGAATGCATCCTATAATCTTTAATTAAGTCTCAGTCTTTCAGTGGACTTGTGTCCCTGGGTTCATGCCTACAGTCCCAGATATTTTCCTTATGTAATATATGCGATCAGTATTTTGCTGAATACATGTTGGGGACAACCTGCAGATCTCTGGTTTCTCTGTGTGTGCAGCTGTCTCCTCTTGAGGGCTATATGCTTCAGATTACATGTATCTTGGTATTCCCTAATTCCAAGATTCATCTTCTCAACTCATAGTTTAATGGATTAGGATTTTTCCCTTCTTTGTCATGACCTAGAAACCGTTTTGTTGTAGCAAGCTGGAGCAATTACAGGATTCATCTTATTTGCTTTATATCTCTCCAGGATCCTTGCCTTTTGTTGCAGTGCCTTAAAAATCATTGTCTTTATATTTGGTCCAGTTTTATTGTTGTTTCAGCTGCCAAATTACATTCAGTCTGTTACTCCATTAATATTGGAAATATAAGTCTTGGTGAGTATTTTTAGATAGGAATTTCTGGCATGTTTAATAGAATTTCCTTTAAAACTAAGTTCAGTGGTTGTTAATTTTTGGTAGCTAGATTGAAGATTACTGCTTAATACAGTTTCTTTTAAGGTTAGAAATCTATGCAGATATTTCCATTATTTTTATTTATTGCAATGCTTATTTCTTCTAATAAATTGTCCATTTTCATGGTTTTTACTTAAGTGGCATAAAATAATTTATCTTCATAATTAGAATATTTTAGATTTTGTAATTATAGCCTTTAGTTTATTCTTGGAATTATTTATTACATTTCTGTTTATTTATGTAATCTGTCCATGTTATTCTTCTTTTTATGATATAAAACTTTGTTTCTCATAATCTTCTCAATTATTTTTTATTTTCTACTTCATAAATTTTGACTCATCTCAATTTGTTCCATATTTCCATATTTTAAATTTGTTTCTTGTTCTCTTTTTAAACACTTAAGATGCAAGTTCGCATATTCTTTCTTTTCTATTATATGCAACTAAATTAATATTTACGTCTGACATTTTTATATTAATTAATCAATTTGTCCTCCTCACCATCCCTTATATGCTCTTGTCCCATTTTCTCACCATCCTTTCTCTTAACTTCAGAGCCCTCAAGGTATTTATTAATGTCTGCTAATTTTTTTTTTTGTATTTTACTTCACTAAATCATCAGCTATGGAAATACCTAGTATTTGTTTTTATCATTATGACTTGATTAACTGAACACAATTTTCTTTTTAAATATTTATTTGTTTATGCATACAAGCTGGGGTACAGGCCAGAGGCTTGGGGCAGTGAGAGGGTTCACCAGAGACAGAGTAGGGAACAGAACAGGCAGATTGACAGAAATACACTGCTGAGGGGAGCAGCGGGCGAGGCAGGAGAGGTCTGCTCCGCCATGTGGGAATCTCCCTGGCCGGGTGTCGAACTCGCATCACCACTGCCAACAGCTCCACAGTGCAGTGTCTAACTGCTGCGCCACCAGGGAGGCCCTGAACACAATTTTCTTAAGCTCCCTGCATTTTTCCTGAAAATGATGGGATTTCATATTTCTTTATGACTGAATAGTATTCTAGATTGTGGTTATACTGCATCTTCTTTATCCAATCATCTACTATAGACATTTAGGTTGCTTTTGTGTTCTAGCTATTGTTAAAAATGCTACAATAAAGAGTGTAGCACATATAGATTTTTATGTTGATGGTTTCATATTCTTTGTATTAAATGCCAAAGAGTGAAACCATTTAGTCATATAGTATTTCCATTGTTACTTTTTTAAGGTCAATCCTGATCATTTTCAATAATGGCTACACAAGTTTACAATCCCATCAGCAGTGTTATAGGATTCCTCTTTTCCTGCATTTTCTTCAGTTCTTGTTGGGAGTCTTTGTAATATCTACTGTCCTCATGTATATGAGATGATACTTCCTTGTGGTTTTAAACACCTGTATCTGTTGTTTAAAGTGATGAATAAACATTTTTTCCATATATCTTTTGTTCTTTTGAATATTCTCTTTGGTGAGTGTCCATATTTGCTTCCTATTTATTAATTGGGAAGTTTGTTTATCTATTGTTGAATTGTATAATTTTTTATATTAACTCCATATCAGTTACATATTATAAAATTATTTTCTCTCATTCAATAAGATGACTCTAATTTTCTTATAATTTCTTTCCCTGTGTAAAAGCTGTTTAATTTGTCATTGGGGATGAATCTCCAAAAACATCTTTACCATTGATGTAACTGCTAATGTTTTTTTAGAAACTCTTTACATATTATAGATAGTAAAATATTGTTGATTACACTAGTCAACATTGAGATCATTACTAACTTAAAAATGCCCTAATCTGTAGTATCGTGGTGTGCTGAACATGAATATAACTGAAAATTTTTTATTAGCTCTCATTTTGAAGATGTTTCATGTAATTCATTTTCTGTGTTTCAGGGTGTAAATTTATCCAGTAGGACTGAAACAACATCCTAAATCAGCCTAGAATGATGTACTATTGCATCACATTGCACAATAACATCATGTACACATCATCCAGAATTGATTGCATCATTTTCTGATGCAATGCAGTACTACTGCCAGGCATCTGCTGAAGTAAGCTGACATCAGCAGTGCGCTATAGAAAGCCCTGTCAGAAAGGTGGAGCATTGAAAATAGTTCAGACTTTGTGCAAGACAGTTTAAGCTACTGTCCTATAGAACTGTTATGATTTTATCCATTTAGGCACAATACAGAATAGTAATGACTCAAAAGTGCATTAATAGCATGGACAATTTCTGCTCTCTTCGTGGGGAAGTGACATTTGTCAACCAGAAGAAAAAGATCACTTCTCAAGTGAAGAAGGCTTATCATCTTTACTTCAGATGTAAGGTTGGTGACCAAGACAAGCCTTGGGCCCCGCAAATATGCTGTGCTACATGTACAACAGAGCTTTCACAGTGGTAAAAAGGCAAAAATCAATGCCATATGCAGTCCCTATGGTGTGGAGAGAGCCAAGCAACCACATAAAAGACTGTTCCTTCTCCTTGTTCCTCCTCTTTCTGGCAGAATAACAAAGCAAAAGAAGTCAAGAGTAGTCTACCCAAACATTCCGTATGCATTGAGACCATTTCCATATGGTGAGGGACTTCCTGTTCCAGAACCTCCAGTGAATAGTCTCTTGATTCATCTGATGAGAACAGGGTGAGGTCCACTGTTCTCCTTTTCCATCAGCATGTGATCCAGACTTTCACTGTGGTGCATCATCCACCCCACACAGACTAACAGAGGAAGAACTAAATGACCTGGTTCATGATTTGGACTTCTCCAAGAACAAGGCAGAATTGCTAGGATCAAGACTCCAACAATGGAATCTTTCAGAAGAAGATGTCACCATTACCTTCTATCAAAAGCGCCACCAGCAGTTGGAGCCTTTTTTTAGAATGGAAAGTATTCTGGTATTCTGTTCCAATATTGAGGGCCTCATGAATACCTTTGAAATCACTCATGACCCACAAGAATGAAGACTATTTCTAGACTCTTCGAAACTGAGTCTTAAGGGTGTGCTTTCGCATGATGGAAACCATCTTCCATCTATTCCAGTAGTGCATGCTGTCCACATGAAAGAGACATATGATAACTTACAGCAGTTACTGAATTCCATTGAGTGTAACAAATACAGCTGGCATGTATGTGGTGATTTGAAGCTAGTTGCCCTTTTAATGGAACTACAGCAGTGATATACAAAATATATGTGTTAGGTGAGTGGGATAAACAAGCAAGTGAATTGCACAACTTGCGGAAGCAATGGACTCGCGTAGCAGTTGGAGAGAAGAATATCCAGCACCCAGCTCTGGTCGAGGCTCACAAAATCCTGCTACCAACCCTTTACATCAAACTAGGTTTGATGAAGAATTTCGTGAAAGCCATGGACCGGACCTCGCCAGCTTTCCGATACCTGCATGAAAAATGTCCTCGACTCAGTGAAGCAAAGATTAAAGAGGGAGGTTTTGTGGGTCCTCAGATTTGAGAGCTCTTCAAAGATGACCGGTTCAACAACTTGTTGCACGGTGATGCAAAACAAGCCTGGAATGCTTTTCTCTTAGTGTCTACAAACTTTCTTGGGAATGTTAGGGCAAAAAACTACAAGGAACTAGTAGAAGATATGCTGATGCAGTTATCAGAAACTTGGCTGCAATATGTCTCTAAAGATCCACTTCCTTCATTCCCATCTGGATTTCTTTCCTGAAAACTGTGGCATCGTTAGTGATGAACATGGCGAATGTTTTCATCTAGATATCACATCAATTGAACAAAGATACCAGGGAAAATGGCCCACTACAATGCTGGCTGACTACTGCTGGACACTCCCCAGAGATGCTCCTGAGCAGCTGTACAAGAGACAAGCAAAGAAATCTAAGAAGTAGTCTATGACTTCATTTTTTTACAGGTAGTAACCGTAGGCCTATTACTATTGGCATGCATTTCGTGATGTAAACATCAATTTATTGCAGATTACAAAAAAAAAACAAAAACCTAGAGCCAAAATCAGAATTTGACTGTCATATTTGTGTTGGGCACATACAAATTGATAGGAAATGACTAATTTTATTTCAGTAACATGACTTTTGTAAAAATTTGTTGACCAGTGTTATGACTAATTTGTAATTTCAAGCGTCATCTCTTCTTTGTGTAATAAACCGATTTGATGTCTTAACTGAAAAATAAAGTTTCAATGATATACAAAGAGTTTATTAGATAATGTGAGGATTCAAAACTGGGAAGCAGCCCAACATATTTTACTCTGTGAGAACTGTTCCACTAAACTTAAATTTAAATTTGGTTTATATATAGGAAATGACATTGCATTAAGAATGTAATTATTTTCCAAAGGAGGGGCTTTAGCTCTAAATTATCCTGATATGCTGATGCTAGAGAGAGGCAATGCAGGGTTTAATCTCTTCTTTCTGAAGAATGCCCTATAGACATGCAAAGGCTGAGTGCCCATATTAAATTTTCATTCTCTGAAAAGACTAACTAACACCTTCAGGCAGCGCATTCCTGCACACACGATAAGAGTCTGTGAGATGTATTTGTTCCTTTGTCCACCAGACCAGGGCCAAGGTTCCCAGAAAACTTTACATTATGTTTCAAGATATATCCTTTTCATCTTTCCAAAGAAATGTGAAGGTTGTATTTTGCTGCTTTTTGTTACTGATTTTTAATTTTATGTTATAATCAGGGAAAATGTTCTGTAAATAATTTCACATTTGTCGATCCTTGCCTTGTATGTGGTCTGCTTTTGAATATGCATTTTAAAATTATTGTTTACAGCATTCTGCATTTCTGTTATGTCACCATTACATTATTTAATATGTTTCTGATTATTTGTATACAACTAACATCTCACATTCTGTAGGTGAATTAAATACATCTATATATTCTTCAATTGCTTCTTGTAATTCAGTCACCTTTATCTTTATTTTGAAACTGTCTTTTAAGGTAACTAGAGGTTTTGGATTGCAATTGTTTTCTGGTAAGTTAGCACCTCTATCATGGTTAAGGATACTTTTTTTTTTCTGACAACTGCCTTCCTTTGTTCTTAAAATATATTTTGTTAAACCACTTTATTTTAATTGCTATTTTCCTGATGTATCTTTATCTTTTATTTCTCTTAATATTTAATATTTTTGCATCAATAGAAGTTTACTTAAATAAATTATGAAATCAATACAGAGACTACTGTAACCTTCATTTAAAAAAAGGTCAGATTTATATGTATGACATGTAAAGTCTCAAAGATAAATTATTGAATAAAGCAAATTACCAAACAATGCATTTATTTATTGTTTGATTTTTTTATAGTGTGAATGTGCTTATATAATCAAGGTTCTGTGTGTGTGTATGTGTGTGTTTATAAACACATAAATTGTAAGGAATAAATTGTTTATGCCTGATACAGAATTATGTGGGACTTTCATTCTGCATTTTTTTCTTTTTGAATTATGTTGATGAAAGTTTAGACTTTTTTTTTAGATTAAAGACCAGTTAACACTCCTTACCAGCTCAAAGCAATGAAACAACAGTTTACACTAGGTTTCCATTTTAAAATTGTTTTTGAAAACTTATATATGCATATATGTGAAAGGGATTTTCTATAAGCCCCGCTTTACCCTGAACTTCTAGGTCCTCAGGAACGTTCACTTTCATTTCTAGCTATTTCTTTTGTCCTTTACCTCTATAACTCTAAGTACCTTTTCCCCAATTATCCTTTGTTTACTAGAGGTGTCCCCAAATGTCTTGTAGATCTTAGTTGTCTATTCATATCTGAAAGTAGAATACTCAAATTGAAAGTTTGGTGCATTCAGACAGGACAAGCTAATGACAGATTTCTCAGTTAGATGGTAGGCCATTGCACTAGGAAATCCTTCAAACTGGTCCACAAAGTCTCCAGTTGAAACTTTTCCAATACTCTGCTCTGAGGGTTTAATACTGGGTGATATCATTTTAGGTACCCTGTTAGAAAACAAGTCTGGAGATCTAAACATTTACAGGTCAAATATCACTTACTCCCTTATTTTCAACTTTATAAAATTTCAAGTTTGAATTGAATATTACTTAAAGGCTAAGATAGTCATAAGTGACTGAAAGGATAAATTTCTGCCATCTTACTCTAGAATCATCAATTTTTTGTCAGCCCTGCCACCAGTTTTTCTCAGGTGTTTTCATGGACCACAAAAATTCTAGACTCTTGAGCATTGGAAAAATATCACAAACTATTAAAAAACAATATTTCATTTTTTTTGTTGTGGTTCGCCAGTTCTTTCCAAAGGGTTTCTGATTTGTGAGTAAGTCCTAGACTGGAGCACAACTCGTCCAGGTTGTCAGTGTCATGTCAGAGTGTTGGGAGAGTGGATGCTCGTGGGTCCGGGTGTGTATGCCCTTTGAAGAATAACAGCTGCTGCACCAAACCTGAGAGCGAGCAAGTATGGATTTATTGAAATAAGAAGAAAGAGCTCCTGGGCCTCCATGGTGGCGCAGTGGTTAAGCGCTGCGCTGTGGAACTGTTGGCAGTGGAGCCACGAGTTCAAAGCCCGGCTGGGGAGCTTCCCACATGGTGCAGCAGACCTCTCCTGCCTCGCCCGCTGCTCCCCTTAGCAGTGTGTTTCTGATCTGCCTGTTCTGCTCCCCACTCTGTCTCTGGTGAACCCTCTCGCCACCCCATGCCTCTGGCCTGTACCCCAGCTGGTATGCATAAATAAATAAATCTAAAAAAAAAAAAGAAGAAAGCACTTCTGACAGCGGGAGGGGGCCCAAGGGAGGATGCCCTTTTACTCCAGCCCTGTCTATGACTATACACTGTCAGACTTCCTCTTACCCAATGTGTCGGACTATTGGTTAGGCTCTAGGTGGTCGGAATGTTTCGTGGTTGTTGTTTTGTTGTTCTCTAGTTATCCTGTAACCAGATCTTACTCTTCAAGATTTCACTAAAACTCTTCAGTGTTTCTGGGAACTGTTTCGTTCCTTCTGTTCCTGTATCATTTAAAGTCACTTTCCTGTGTCTCAGCCTCTCCCATTCTCCAGTCCTCCTGGTCTCAGTCCCTCTCAATTTCATGTGGCCTGCTTGATTCTCTGGTACCCACAGCTAAACAGGTCTGCTCCTCTCCCTTCACATTTCTTACATTAGTATTTCTGCTTTTTTACCCTCATCCTCAGCTCCAGCTTTCCAAACAAATTTTTAAAGAACAGAGAATGTGGAAATGTCTGCTCACGCTGCCCCTCTAGTGTCTTACCTTAAGGATTGGGAAATGGAGGTTGTGGCAGGAAAGGAGAATGGCTCTTGTTGACTCGTGCTAGATTCAAGTGTCTGCCTTGCCATCATGTGTTTTTTTTTTCTACAGACTGATACCTCCTCAGGCCTCCCCACCTGCTCCCTGTCTGACCCTACCTGTGCTTCACTTTCTAGCTCAGTTTCTATGTCTTTAGCAAAGTTTTCCCATTTCCCTAAAGCACCTGTCCCATTTTCCAATCTTACCTAGTGATCACAGCCTGTAGTGAATATTTCTTCATTTTCCAGTGCCACTGGCAAGCTTTTATTGTGTAACTGTGTGGGGTTTGTGAACTGTTTCCCAAGGATGCTGTAAGTTGCTGCACTCAGTGACCAGGTTTTCCATGTGTCTGTGTTCACCACTGTCCTGTAGATACTAAGATCTCTATTTACCCTTTTAGAGATTGCTGCCTTGTCTTTCTGCTTCCACAGTGGGCTCCTTGGAGGAAGGGAGGTCAGGGCCTGTCCTGGCTGAATTTGCCCAGCTCCTGGCTCAGACATAGCAGCCTGCTCTGAGGAGTGGGAACTACAATAAATATTTGTTAGCTTGAAGAACTAGTGCAATCTATCTCCTCCTCTACTTCTGCATAAACTCTTCTCTTTTCCCAAGGGTCCTTCCCTTCATTATGATTGCAGGATTTCTCAGAAATGCTGTTTTCTCTGCACCTAGGTGGCACAAAGCCTTGGGGGAACCACTGCAGGGATGAATATACCCAGCGACATATCATGGATTGTTGTCTTGAATGTTTAAAAACTTCTCCAAATTATTAATAAAAATCATAATGTTAAAGCTTTCTTTGCAATTCCCCACATATCATTTCCATGGTCGCTAGTGAAGAAATCACTCCTGTTTCATTTGTGAATCTGACATGCTCTGCATATAAAATTGATAGCTGCAGATTTTTTAACAGTAGTGAAGATTAGAGCTGTGTTCTAGTATTTTCTTCCCTCTCCTCTCTCAGCTTGAGTCATTTTGGCTTTTCCTTGGCTCTGTCACCAAATGAGCCTCTAAATGTAGCATTTGAATTATTAATGCTTCTTAGCCATCAGCAGTGACATGAAGCTTGTGCATAGCTCAGTCTGAAAGGCTATTCCAAACCATTAAATGCCGGCTGCCCGCTACAGAACTTGGGACTACACCTGTCCAGAGATGTTAATTTATCAAATTATTTCTCTACTGTCAGTTTCTAGATTACTTCAAACTTGGTTCAATTAAATGTATTCAAACACACATTTGTTAACCACCCACATTGTTCCAGTAGGCCAAGGCAGGAGTTGTGTTGTCAGCAGAGCTCATCAATCAGTGGGGAAGGCATGTGCATATGTGTGCGCGTGCACACACACACACACACACACACACACACACACACACACCCCAAAGCAGCTGAGGACACAGACATCGAGTACAGAGGCAAGATCACTATCCCAAAATATGGGTAGAGAAGATTCCTTGGAGAAAGAAGGATTTCGTCCAGGTCCTAAAAGTTGAAGACCTAGGGACTGGTGAGGCAAGGATGGGCTAGATGAATTTCAGATGAAGGGAAGGATATAAACAACAGAGACATCAAATGAGAGTGAATGTGGATAGTCAAACACAAAGGCCAAAGTTTCTAGAACAAGGGGGAGATTCAGCATAGCAAGTGGGAAAACTCAGTATGAAAAGCACTGGGATAAAAAAGTCAGCTGAGTCCTAATAAGAATGACAAACATCCAGTTGGGGGACTTTGCTTTCCTCTCGGAAAGCAAGTGATGCGTGAAGGACATGCGTCAGTCTCATCTCTGCAAAAGTCTGAGAAGTCCAACATTGGCAGCACAGGTTATATGCTCAAAAATTAATCTTTGATCAAATGTATGACCTCTATCATATCTGTATATTGCTTAAATCTTACTGTCCTATGTAAACTGGAAATGAACCCAGCGTATCTGGCTAAAGACTTGCACCCGTTTTCTCTGAGGAGCAAGGGCTTGTTTGCTAAAACTGTCTTTCAAAGTTCCTGTTTCAAAAAAATCCCATGCAAATTGAATGGACTCTTAACTGGAATAATTGAATAGGCCAAGGTCAAGACCAGATTTGGTATGTCTGGGTCAGTTTCTGTGACTGATCGGCACATGTCCCCTTCAGCTCTGTCCCCTATAGGTTGACATCTGCCCTGTGTATCTCCAGAGACTCGTTATTTCCAGCAATAGCAGCATGAAGTCCACCCCAGGATTTATGCCCACCCCAGCACCAAACATGTGACTAGTGAAATGGATCAAAGGATAAAGAAGGTTGTTTAAGAGAAATCAGCATGCTGGGAGGAAATATGGGTGCTGGGTGGAAGAGGGGTCCTGGATGTTCATGGACTCACACAAGCTACTGAGGGACATTTCTTGTTTTATTTAATATATTTTTTAATATATTTTACATTATTGTGTATTCCCTGTGGGTTACCCACCACCAATTCACTCATGAACCGTCACCATAGTCCCTTGTGTTCTTTTCTTCCCCATTTTGAAGCTTTATCTTCCCCCTCCCTCACTGAATGTGTCTCATTTCTGGTTGCCTACTAGTTTTCATTTTTGTTTTGTTGTTGTTGTTATTTTCTCCTCCTGATCTGTTATTTGGTTCCCCTATATTCCTCCTATAAATGAAACCATTCAATATTTTTATTTTTCCTTCTGGTTTATTTCGCTAAGCATGATCCCTTTTAGCTCCATCCATGTTGCTATGAATTGCTTGAGTTTATCTTTTTTGATTGCTGAATAGTATTCTATTGTGTATATGTACCACATCTTCTTGATTCAGTCATCTATTTTCGGGCATCTGGGTTGTTTCCATATCTCAGCTATTATAGACAATGCTTCAATAAACATAGGGGTGCATGTATCCTTTTGGATTAATGTTTTTGTGTCTTTTGGGTAGATTCCCAGGGTCTTATGGAAGCTCCATTTTTAGTTTTTTTTTTTAAGATTTATTTATTTATACATACAAGCTGGGGTACAGGCCAGAGGCGTGGGGTGGCGAGAGGGTTCACCACAGACAGAGCAGGGAGCAGAACAGGCAGATCAGAAATACACTGCTGAGGGGAGCAGCGGGCGAGGCAGGAGAGGTCTGCCGCACCATGTGGGACTCTCCCCGGCTGGGCGTCGAACTCGCATCGTGAGCTGTCGACAGCTCCACAGCGCAGCGCTCAACCGCTGTGCCACCAGGGAGGCCCCCATTTTTGGAAGTTTGAGGAACCACTATACATCCTTCCATAGAGGTTGGACCAGTTTGCATTCCCACCAGCAGTATATAGGAGTTCCTTTTACCACATCCTCACCAACATTTGTTGTTGCCTGCTTTTTTAATGTGTGCCATTCTCACTGGTATAAGGTAGTATCTCATTGCAGTTTTGATTTGTATTTCCGTTTATAAGTGATGTTGAACATTATTTCATATACCTGTTGCCATTTGCATTTTCTCTTTGGAGAAATGTCTTTTTAGCTCTTCTGCCCATGTTTTCACTGGATTGTTTACTTTGTTTTTGCTGAGTCAAGTAAGCTCTCTGTAGATTTTTGTGATCAGTCTGAGGGACATTTTTAGACTCAAGAGAAATCTCACTTCTTCCAGGAAACCCTCTCTGACTTACTGAGTGCTTGTCCTGTAACATTTACCTGCCTGTTTATTACAATTCTATCTCCACAAACTGTGTTCTCCTTCAGGAGCTGTGTCCTTTTATAGGACAGTGTCCTAGGGTGTGCAGTGCACAGACGTGGGAGCACAACACACTGTCTGCCCCTCATATTCATTTATTGATGTCACCACTTTGATCTTTTTGGGCTTCGGGTATGAACATTTTAATGTATCTTACCAGTATTTGAAATATAGCTATACTTTATTGCAGGTAGTATCATTTATTTAATAAGATATTCTAGTCACATAAAAGGTACTCACTAGTTTTTGTATGAATGAATGAAGGAATGAATGAAAGGATGAGTGTAAGACCCATATAACAATATTAAATAAAACAACAAATAATATTTACTTATTATTTACTCAGTGCCAGGAACTATGGAGCTAATTTTATCTTTCTTATTTGTAACAAAAATTCTGCAAAATAACCAGTATTTGCTTTATTTCCCAGATAAAGGAAATGAAGTTCTGAGAAGATTCTTGCCACGTATGGGTGAGGACATTGATATTCAAACAAAAGTATTTAATGTCCAAAATAAGTGCTTTAGTCATTTATGCCAAGGACAACCAGGGATTTCTAGGTGTAATAACATTGTCTGATACCTAGTAAGAGGCAAAAAAACAGTCGGAAAAAATTTGTTCTGACTTGAGTGGCAGTGTGAGCTGTGTGTGGTGTGTGTGTATGAGGTGTGTGTGTGAGGCGTGCATGTATGAGTTGTGCGTGTATGAGGAGTGTGGTGCGTGAGTGCATGTGTGAGGTGTGTGGTGTGTGTGAGCATGTGGACATGTGTGTGTGAGGTGTGTGTGTGAGGTGTGTGGTGTTTGTGTGAGTGTGTGTTGGGGAGCAGGGCTTGTTTCCTGAGCCTCTATCCACATAGCCCTGCTGGATGTTCCATGAACTTTCAGAGCCAGGCTGGCAGTGAGGGAGAGAACAGTGCCCACTAACGAACCTGGCTCCTCAATGAGGCTGGGGTGAACTTCCGGAAGAGCCCAAGAGACCTAAATCAAAACAGTTTCTGACATGTTGTATTTAAACATTACATTTTGTAATGAGATTTTCCTACCACATGTTTACATTAACAAAAACTATTTTCCCTTAGAATTATGCGAAATTGGCATTCTCCCCTGGGTGCTGGTCCATGGTGTCTACTCCAAGGAAAAACAGCAGCATGTGATGAAAGAGGCTTTCGCTCTCTTAGAAAGCTGTTGGGTGGGACACCAGGAAGGTGTATTTGTCTAAGTCAGAGAGGGATGAACTCATCACAGAGGACTTCCAGGCCACCCTGCCTTCTACTGAGTCTCTCCTGACTCACTCTCCTGTCTTGTTTCAGGAAGTGCGCTGCCTCTCAGTCTGGGCAGGCAGCTGCTAGTCCCCCTCCCAGAGCCTTCACACTGGTCGTACCCAGCCCCACGTTAATGCACACGGGTCCAAACCAACCGCTCCAAGTAGACTTTCTGGACTGTGTGCCCACATGGCATTCCATAGCCTGCACTGTCTGACGTTCAGTGTGCAACTTCATTATTTGCTGTACTCTCATCTATAACCAGTTCACCCAGGGCTCAAGGCAGCAAGTGACAGACCGGACTTAAATTGGGTATGACTGGCTGAGCGTCTATGGCAAACAGACAGACCCAGCATGATGCTCCTGTTTTACCCAGATATTGGATTACCTTCACCAAGTCACCTCACCTTCATTACCCACATTCTGTATTTGCAGGGCTGGTCCTGAGAAAATGTTTAGAAGCAATCATGGGTTTACAGAAAGGAACCCAGAGACCATCTAATCTGACTCCCCTCTTTTACAGATGAGAAGATAAGAAATAGAGTGAGTCACAAGATGAGCTGGCGCAGACCTGGGTTTCAAACCCATTCACCAACTTGGGGTCCACATTAGACTGAGCCTTGGAGTATCATGACAGAGGGAGGGAGGACCTGGGGAAAGCAGGGAAGGCAGTGTTGTAGGTGAACCTGGATGCCTCCATCAACCGCTGCAGAGAGGATCAAGACTCCTGGGAGTGGGGAACCCTACCTGACATCTTGGCTCCACCCCTGCTCTGCTTGAGAGCCCCACGCCTTGGCTTCCTACGGGGTCCTCCCATTGAAATGGTTTCTGGGAAGATGCTGTTGGCTTTATTTGTTCAAAATAATCTGGTTAATTGACTTCCATTTCCAAATGCTTTTAAAATGTCACATTGCATTCGACAAAGTGCAACACCCATTTATGGTAAAAGCCCTTGAAATCCTTGGGATAGAAGGAACATACCTCAACATAATAAAAGCCATATATGACAAACCCACGGCCAATATTATCCTCAACGGTGAGAAGCTGAAGGCCTTTCCTCTAAGATCAGGAACAAGGCAAGGATGTCCACTATCACCATTACTTTTCAATATAATACTGGAAGTCCTAGCCAGAGCAATTAGACAAGAGAAAGACATTCAAGGGATTCAAATAGGAAAAGAAGAAATTAAACTGTCTCTACTCTCTACTTGCAGATGATATGATAATATATATACAAAACCCTAAAAACTCCATAGAAAAACTACTCAAAATAATAGACCAGTTCAGAACAGTAGCAGGATACAAAATCAATGCACAATAAAACAGTAGCCTTCCTCTATGCAAACACCCAATCTGAAGAAGAAGAAATTAAGAAATCCATCCCCTTCAAAATCGAAACCAAAAGATTCAAATATCTGGGAATAAATCTAACAAAAGACATAAAGGACTTATACAAAGAAAACTACAAAAATCTGTTGAAAGAAATAGAAGAAGACACAAGAAGATGGAAAGTCATTCCCTGCTCATGGATTGGAAGGATTAACATGATCAAAATGGCCATCCTACCAAAAACAATTTACAGATTCAATGCTATTCCAATAAAATCTCAATGATGTTCTTCAAAGAAATAGATCGACTACTGATGAAATTCATATGGAAACACAGAAAACCTTGCATAGCTAAAGTCCTCCTAACTAAAAAGAAAGAAAATGGAGGAATTTCACTCCTTGATTTCAAACTATATTACAAAGCCATAATAATTAAAACAGCACGGCACTGGAACAAAAACAGACAGAAAGACCAATGGAACCGAATAGAATACCCAGAATTAAAGCCACATATCTATGAACAACTAATCTTTGACAAAGGAACAAAAAAAAATGCAGTGGAACAAGGACAGTCTATTCAATACATAGTGCTGGGAAAACTGGACAGCCACATGCCAAAAAATGAAGCTAGACTACTACCTCACACCCTGCACAAAAGTCAACTCAAAATGGATAAAAGACCTGTATGTAAGACCTGAAACCATAAAATGTATAGAAGAAAATATAGGCAAAACTCTACACGACATACATCTCAGCAAAATCTTGAAAGACACATCCCTCAAAGCGAAAGAAGTGAAAGACAAGATAAACAGATGGGATTATAGCAAAATAAAAAGCTTCTGTACAGCAAAAGAGACATTAACCAAAACTAACAGACATCCTACCAACTGGGAAAAGATCTTTGCAGACAATACATCTGATAAAGGACTGATAACAAAAATTTACAAGGAATTCACACAACTCAACAAAAACAAAGCCAATAACCCAGTTAAAAAATGGGCAGAAGAGCTCAAAAGGCATTTCTCCAAAGAAGAAAAGCAAATGGCCAACAGATACATGAAAAAATGCTCAACATCACTTATAATCAAGGAAATGCAAAAATAACCACTATGAGATACCACCTCACACCTGAGAGGATGGCACACATTAAAAATACAGGCAACAACAAATGCTGGAAAGGATGTGGAGAAAAAGGAACTCTTCTACACTGCTGGTGGGAATGTGAACTGGTCCAACCACTATGGAAAGCTGTATGGCGATTCCTCAGAGTGCTAAACATGGAGCTTCCATACGACCCAGCAATCCCACTTTTGAGAATTTACCCAAAGGATACAAAAACACTAATCTGAAAGGATACATGCACCCGTATGTTCATTGCAGCACTGTTCACAATAGCAAAGGTATGGAAGCTACCCAGATGTCCAAAAATAGATGATTGGATCCAGAAGATGTGGTACATATACACAATGGAATACTATTCAGCATGGAAAGAAGATAAACACATGCAATTTGCAGCGACATGGATGGAATTAGAGGGGATCATACTCAGTGAAATAAGCCAGAAAGAAAGAGAAAAAT
>PVIJ01017625.1:0-28818 GCA_004024925.1 Scalopus aquaticus | reverse complement strand
GTGTGCAGGTGTGGGGCGCGCAGTTACATGGGTGCAGGTGTGAGCATGTGCAGGTGTGGGGGCACAGTTACATGGGTGCAGGTGTGAGCGTGTGCAGGCGTGGGGCGTGTAGTTACATGGGTGCAGGTGAGTGGGTGCAGGTGTGAGCGTGTGTACAGGTGCACACACACACCTGCACACACACACTTGAGTAACTACGCGCCCACAAACTTGTGCACACTCACACCTACACCCGCTCACCTGCACCCCAGCGGCTCACGGCTCAAGTCCCGTCTTTGCAGCCGACGTCCCCACGCCCTCTGCAAGCTGCCGCTGACCCCGAGGGCCCCGTGAGGGCTCCTGGGCAGTGACGAGGCGGCGTGGGCCTCTCTGGCCCCTGCAGGCCGAGCCCTAGGAGACCCAGTGGACAGAGGCCCCGGCCTGGGCTTTAGGGGCGACAGCCTGGAGGGGTGCGGGGTCACAAGGCAGCCGCACTCCACCGCGCACACCACAGCCCGGCCCTGCCACCGCTGCCCCTCGATGCTCCTCCTGCCCTTTGAACCCACCCCCAAGGCCCAGTCCAGCCTCGCCCCGCTCGCTCCCCCTCGTCCTCGCCAAAACCTGCCCAGCCGGCCCTCGCCCCTCAGGTCCCCCCACAGTGACCCCCAGACCCACCTCCAGCCCTAAAGACTGCCCCGAAGCCCCAGATCAGCACAGCGGCCCCGTGACGGCCCGGTGTGGCCCCCAGGTTCCAGCTGAAGCCCCACCGCCCGCTGCCGGCTGCTGCACGACCAGCGCACTGCGGCCCCCCACTCGAGCGGGCATCAGCTCCAGCCCCGGCATGCAGCCCTCAGACAGGCCACCAGGGCCGCCTCTGGGGGCGCCTCCAGGCCACGGCCCCTCCCGCCCCACTGCCACCCCAGAGCCCGGCGGCAGTGGACACACTCACATCTTTTGCCATGTTACCAGATCCGTGAAGTCCGTGCTAAGTGCTCACCCGCCGCAGAAGAAAGGAGGCTCCCCTGGCGAGAAGGGGAGCGAGGGATGAGTAAGACCGAAAAACGAAGTTAACGACAGACCGCACCGGGTTGCGGCCCTCCAGGAAGCGGCCTCCTCCCCCAGCCGCGCCAGGCCTCCGCGCGCCGGGCGAGCCCGCTCCCACCCGGGTTGTGAGTCCTCTCAGCGAAAGGACACGCGCCCCAGGGCGACAGGCCCCGCGTCCGCGCCGCCCTCCGGCCCGCACACCGGCCTGCGCCGCGCAGCGGGGCGCAGCGGGGCTCCGCTCACCCGCGTCCGAGCATCTGCGCCCCGGCGAGCGGGGGGCCGCCCGCCTGTCCCCTCGCCCCCCGGCGCCCCGGCCGACCGGTAACTCTGACAGGTGGGCTTCCGGGGTCCCCGACGCCGGCCTGTCACTAGGCCTCGGGCACCTCCTGCGCGCGCCTCCCGCGCCGGCACGCGCAGCCGGGCGCCAGCTCGGGGCCCGCGCGCCTCGCGCCCCGCGCCGCCCGGGACCCGCGCGCGGCAGCCCTGACCCTCACCCCGACCCCTACCCCGCCGGCCGGGGCGCGAGCGCGGCCGCCCCGCCGAGAGGTGCGGCCGGCTGGGCCCCACGTGGACCCCCGACCCCGACCCGCCGGCGGGACCCCTGGGGCGCCCCCAAGGCGGCGCGGGCCGGGGCCCGGGGCCGGGGCGCGGGGGAGCGGGGACGGGTGGATGGCCGGGGCGCCCGCCCGCCCGCGCCCCGGCCCGCCCGCCCACCTGGTCGCCGTGGGCCGCGCGCGGGCGGGCGCGGACACCGGGCGGGCGGGCGCGGGCGGGCGGTGCTGCGCTCCGGCCCCCCGGGGTCCCAGCCTGCGAGCGGCGCCGGGACGCGGGGCTCACCCTGCGAGCGAGCGTCGGCGGCGTGACGTGCGCGGCGCGGTGACGTGGGCGGCGCCCGGCTCGGCAGCGCGCCTGCGCGCCTTTTCGCGCCTTCAGCTCCCTCCTCCTCCTCCCGCCGGTGCGGCCCGCGCTGGGGTGGGGGATGGGCGCGAGGGCGCGCGCCAGGCCTGTGCTCCGAGCCCGCGGAGGCGGGCGAGGCGGGCACGCGCACGGGGCGGGGCCGGGCGCGGGTGCGCGCACGGGGCGCCAGGTGTGTGCGCTCTAGTGTGCACTCCAGGGAGGAGACCACTATTGCAGGTGTGCGCACACGAGGGTCGGGACCTAGGTGCCCGCGCGTGCAGGCCAGTGCGCACACGGGGCCATCTGTGCGCAGGTGTGCGCACATGGAGGAAAGGCAAAACCCACTTGCAGCCGTGTTCCCGGGGGACAAACCGGCCAGGTGTGAGTGTGCGCGTGGGTGCGGGTGTGTGCGCACGGGCTTGTGTGTCCTGGGGAGAAAGCAGGCTGGGTGTGCGTGGCGCGTGCGCGCTGGGAGGAGGGGCCTACCCCACTGGTGCTCCTGGTACACGCCCTGGTCCTCCCAGGTTGCTAGCTGACCACTGAAAGCTGGAGTGGGCTGGGGTTAGGCTGGGGCCGGGCTTTGCTCCTCATGGGGGGCGGCCTGATCCCTGGAGACTTGCCCCCTGCACTCCTCCGCCCCACACACGGCCACCCCGGGCTTGGGCCTGGAGGCGGCGGCCAGCTGGGCCTCTGTGGTGAGTCCGAAGTTCAGGCTGTGGCTGGTGGACAAGCACCACCTCATTAGTGTCTCCCGACTTTGAGGAGCACAGACCAAAGGGCTCCGGGCCCTCACCGTGTTATTATGACCCGCCCCTGCGGCAGGGCCTCTCGGTGCCTCTGCTCTCACCGCCCACTCTGCTGTCGGCGGGGCCCGTGGCCACCCTCGCCCTCAGCTGCCAGCCCACGCATGGCTGCACACAGGGTGGAGGGCGCTGGGCCAGCCCCACCTGCAGTGCGGGGTCTCTGTGTGCGTGTGGGGCCAGCTTGCATCCTTAGGGTTGGGCACCCCGGGGCCCCCAGACTCTGGGGAGGTCGGCCGGGCCCCAAACCCCCTCCCCCAGGCACAGGGCCCCCATTGTGCACTCCCCTGGGGAGCTCACCGCCCAAAGTTGGAGATGTCTGCACATAGCATCACGGGGGGCCCGGGCAGGAGCTCGGGAGGCTCTGGCTGGCCTGGGAAGGGGACGGGGGGCCGTCTGCTTCTCTGCCAGCCCATACCGCACGGAACGCACCTCTTCTGTGCTGACTGAAGGCAGCAGGGTGCTCTCTAAACTTTTTGGATGAACCACCAATACTTTTGCCCCCGCTGTGCCTTGGTGACCAGCCTGAGCCACGGCAGGCACGGGAGCCGTGCCCCCCGTCCAGTCCTTGTCCCGGCTGGGGCGGCGGGGGTCAGCTCAGTAAGTAGGACCCCGCCAGGGCAGCCCGAGCCCAGCCCAGGTCACCAGTGTCGCCGTCCAGGACACCAACGGATGTGCCGGCCCCGCCCTGCCAGGGAGTGGCCATGTCCTCCCAGACGCTCAGCCCCCAGACCGCTCCCTCCGGCCGCCCCCGTCTGGTGGCCACGCCCCCAGGCGCTCCTCCAGAGAAGATGCTCCGACCCGGAGACTTTGGCTCTGGCCCATCAACGACGGGACGGCCTCTGGCTTCCCCACGAGGCGCTGGCGCCGCCCCGCACCTCCGGTCCCCACCCAGGCCACACGTGGGCCTGAGGGACGCAGGGAGCACAGACGGACAGAAACCACCTCTTCAGTCTCTGGTAAAACGCAGTCGAGGCGCCGTCAGCAAACGCTCGGCTGACCTGGGCAGGTGCAGGCAGCACCCTCGGGCCTGGAGACTCCTGCGAGGGGAGGGGCGGCACCAGGCCCCGCTCTGGCAAAGCAGAGGCCCTGCAGGGCGGGGGGAGAGGCCGGAGCTCCCGGGCAGCGCCAGACGCCAGCCACTGGCTGCCCCCAGCCCTGCGGGGCCCAAGCTGGAGCGGTGGCCGGAGCCTCAGAGGGGAGCCCTGCGCAGCAGCCCTGTCCCCCAGAGGCGGCGGCAGGCGCCACCGCAGACGCCCTGGAGGCAGAGTCCCCTTGGGCCTCAGGTGCCAGCGTGGCCCCAAGGCAGGCCGGCCCCTGGGGCAGCACCCACATCCCCTTCGGAGGTGTCTCCGGGGCCCCTGGGCCCGGCAGGGTGGCCCCAGCCAGCGCAGGCAGCTGAGGGGTGGCCCTGGGGGGCCGCAGGAGCGCGGGCGGCTGCTCAGAACAGGCTGTGGCTGGGGGCCAACCCCGAAGGCCGGCTCACAGGTGGGGCCGGCGGGCAGGTTCCGGCCGGGCAGCTCCAGCCCAGCTGGCGGTGTCTGTCCGGAGCCCCGGCCGCTGTGGAGTGAACGGCGTGGGCAGCCGGTGGCAGCTGCCCCTGGTCTGAGTGGACGTCCTGAGCTGGGTCAGGCCGGCAGGTGGTGCCCCCACCCCACCCGGCCAGCTGCGTGGTCTCCCACCACCCTGCTAACTGCCCGGCTACCTGGGTCTGGCCCTGCCAATGGGCCAGCTGTCACCTGTGAAGACCAGGACCACTGCCGTCACCCAGTCAGCGGCCGTAGCACGGGGCCGCCCGGGTGGGGTGCGCAGGGCCCAGCAGCACCCGCTGCCTCGCGGAGACCGGGAGATGGCAGGCTGCTGGCCGTGGCGCCTTCAGTGGGCAGCTGACACCCCATGGGGAAGAGGCCTGACCGCTAGGCAGTGTGATGCCCACAGCGCCACCTGCTGCCCGGACTGGCTGGTCGCGTCTTCCAGAGGCTGGTGCCCTCAAGGTGAGCCCCAGGGAGCTCCGCCCCCACCCTTGGCAGCTGCCACCAGGAGGGTCAGCAGCGCGGGTCCCAGGCAGAGCAGGTGCCGCCCGGTGTGGGGGAGGACTCAGGGCGCCGAGGCCGCAGCTGACCCCACTCGTGAGCAGGGACCCACGAGGCGGACGGGGCATGAGGGCAGAGGGGGCAGGGCCGGGGCAGCGGCTGAGGGCAGGAGACCCACGGCTAGGCCGCGAAGCTCCGTTCTGACCCCCGGCCACCCCACACGCACCGCCGCGGGCTCCCTGGCTGGACCTCACGAGCAGGGGGTCAGCGCGATCGGGGACAGGCGCAGCAGGGCGGACCCCCAACACGTCAGGCCAGAGCCCTTTTGGGCGTCCAGCCGGCGCTCCTGGGAAGGCCGCGTGGACGCTGCCCGCCGCACACGCACAGGCCGGCTCCGGGCTGGGGAGGGCCGGCCGCCCAATCAGCAGAAGCTCCCCTCACGGCGAGTCGGCAAGTTCCTTCCCGCCGCCCGTGAAGCGCGTCAGCCCCGCGGCCGGGTGGAGAGAGGGGCGAGCCGGGCGGAGCAAAGCGCTTTATTCAGAGCTGCGCGGGCCCGGGCGCCGCCGCCGGCCGGGAGAAGGCACCGCCGCGGGCGGCAGGGTCAGGTGTCCCGCGCCCGGGCCCCGGGGGGCCGCTCCTGGCGCGGCAGGCAGTGGGCGACGGCCGCCCTCCACAGCACGGGCGCCAGCAGCAGGCTGAGCGTCGTCACGCTCAGCACCAGGAGGTACACCTGCGGGGCGGCCGGGCGGCGTGGGCAGGCGGGGTGGGCGGGGGCGCGGGGGCGCGGGGGCGCGGGGGGCGCGGGGGCGGGGGCGAGGCGCGCGGCACAGGCTGCTGCTCCGCTGGCGTGGGCCGGTTGAGGGGTCCACCCGGGCGCGGGGCCTGGCCGGGAGCGCGCAGCAGACGCGGGTGAGGCCCGGGGTCAGCGCCCGCGCAGGGCAGCGTGACTGGACTCCTCGTCTCCATGGGAAGCCCCGGCTCGGCCTCGTGGCCACTGCTAGGACGGGCATGGGGGCCACAGCCAGACCCCGGCCACCAGCCACCCCGCGGGCCGCGCCCCTCGCACCAGCCGCTGGGGAAGGGGGCGGGGCGGGGCGGGGGCGGGGCCGGGGCCAACGGGCCCAGACTCACCTCCCGGGAGATGATGCCCGCGCGGCGCGCCCGGCTCCCCAGCACAAAGGAGAACTCGCTGACCTGGGCCAGTCCGGCCGCCACGACCCACTTGATGTACTGACTGGCCTTGGGCAGGAGGAGGGACAGGACCAGGGCTGCCAGGACAAACTGGGGCGCCGGGTGTCAGCAGGGGCGCCGGCGGGGCAGGTCCCACACACAGACACACCGGCGGCCTCGCCGGGACACAGGGGCGCGCGCGGCACGAGGGTTTCTGGAGGCCCGCCCGGCAGCGCCACTCGCTGCTGCACCACGGGGCCGGGGCGCCGTAGCCCACCGAGGGCAGAACCCACCTGCCACGGGCCGGGACGCAACACACATCCGGACGCGGGGAGACCCACCAGGCGCCCGGCCCCGCGCCTCGGGCGGTGGCTGGAGGGTGGGGGTGGGGGCCCGCCTCCCCGCGCCCCCAGGGGTGGCGCACGCACCTTCACGCCCACCACACACAGCGTGAGCACCAGCAGCACCGTGAGCTCGTAGGCCACGAAGGTGGGAAACACGTGCAGACCTGCGGGGGGGGGGGGGGGGCTCAGGACCCGGCACCGCCCCCCGCCCCGCTCGTCCAGGTGCCCTCCCCGGACAGCTCAAGACAGCACCCGTGGCCTGGCCGCCCGTGGGGCCGGCCTGGGGGCCACGCGGGGAGGGGGGCGAGGGGCTGCCACCGCCTCCACGGCCCACGGCCTCGCTCCTCCCGTTCCACTGGCCTCACGTTTCGAGCAGACCATGAGAGCGCCCCCTCCTGGCTGCTCCTGCCGCACCCCGGCCGTGCAGTCTCCGCCTGCCGGGGGCGCCGGGAACCGCCTCCCTCCCGGCACGAACCCCAGCCCCCAAGCTGCTATCGAGTCAGCGTCTCCTCAGCGTGTCCACGCTGGCTGCGGCGCCCCGTCCCCTCCTCGCTCCCCGCGCCCCCAACAAGAGTCCTGACGCCAGGAGCGCCCACAGCAGACGCACGGGGCTGGGGACGGCACCTATGGACGCGAAGAAGATGATGGCCAGGAAGTCGCGGATGGGCTCCACGCAGGACAGCACCTCCTCTGCCACCACGTGGCCCTGGGAGGAGAGGAGAGCGCCGGCCAGGAAGCAGCCCAGCTCCATGGACACGGCCAGCAGCTCCGTGGCCTGCGGGGAGGGAAAGGCTGGCGGTCGCAGGGCTGTGGTGGCACACCCGCCTGGCCCCCGACCCCCACGCCTGCCTGGCCCCCAGCCCCGACCCCCACGCCCGCCTGGCCCCCCACGCCCCAGCCCCGACCCCCGCCCCGCTCCCCGCGGCCGGCCCCGCCCCCGGGGCGGCCCCAGGCCTCACTGTCAGCATGAAGAAGACCAGCGCGCACACGCCCAGGACCAGGCCCTCGCGGCTCGCCCGGCTCTCCGCGTGCAGCCGCCGGCAGTAGGGGCCCAGGAGGCACCACTTCACCCCCAGGCACAGCAGCAGGCCCGCGGCCAGCGACAGCAGCGTCTGGCCCACCAGCGCCAGGATCCGCAGCGTCTCCATGACGACGCTGGGGGAGGGGCGGTCAGCTGCCCGCGGGCGCCGCTGGGGACCGCCCGCCGGCTGGCTCAGCGAGCTGGCGCCCGCGGCGTGCGCACCCCTAGGCCGGCGCGGAGCACGGCCCGCCCCACAGCCCTGAGGGGCCGTCTGGAGCCCCCGGGGAAGCCAGCGGGCCCCAGGGAAACCCGGGGCCGGGCGCGCGCGGTCCGAGCCCACCGAGAGGCGCTGCAAGCCCAGCGCCCGCACAGCGACCCGCACTGGGGGCGTCCAGACTCGGCAGGAAACGCGCGAGCCCGTCGGGGTCACACCTGACAGCTGAGAGCGAGACTCCCCTCGAGATGGGGCCCAGATAGGGCGCCCACGCCCACAGCCCTGGGGCAGTCCTGGGGTTCCTGCCAGCGCCCCAGGGGAAGGAAAGGCACAGGGGCTGCCAGAAGGGGGCGCCATGGCACCCCGCTTCCCGAACAACCTCCCAGGCCTCAGTGACTCCTGACCCGCAGTGTGGCTGGGCACAAAGGGCCCCAGGACGTTTGCAGGCGACAGCGCAAAGGCCGGTCCAGCGCAGCCGCCCAGGCTGGGCCACAGGCCACGGCCCCAGCCACGGCCCTCCCCGGCCACGGTCCCCCTAGACCACAGCCCTCCCCGGTCACGGCCCCGGCCATGCCCCCCAGGCCAGTGCCCGCTGCGCCTACCTGGGGTGTGAGCCGGTGCCGGCCTGGGCGAGCGTGGGCACGGCGGCCATCAACAGGCCCAGCTGCACGTCCTGCGTCACCAGCATGCCCAGCAACACCGCGCTGTAGTCCAGCCCGCCTGCGGGGCAGCTGTGGTCAGCGTCTGCTGGCCCAGGCCTACACCGCGGGCCCCCGGCTCCCGTGGACGCCCGACTGGCACGGGCCGCCGCCCACCGTGGCCAGGCCGGGGCCGGGGCCCGTCTGCGGGGCGGCTCGCGCTGATTCATGAGACCCCCGCCCCAGGGCCTCGGCCGGGGAGACGGCCTGACAGAGACGTGGCTGCCCGGCCCTCGACGTGTCCAGCCTCAGGAATGGGCCCCGGCCAAGCGGGGGCTGAGCTGGGCCGGTCCAGGCTCCTGGCGTCCGGCCACGGGCAGGCGGCTGCCCAGGGCCGGCTGGGCCCTGTGGTGGCCACAGGGCCAGACCGCACAGCGCCGCCTGCGCCTCCCCCGGGGCCGTCCCACACTTGCCGCAGAGTGGACAGCGCTGCCCGCACCCACCCCTCCCAGCACGCCCCTGCGCAGGGCGGCGCCTCAGCCCAGGGCCAAGCCTCAGGGCCCCCAGCGGCAAGCGCCCAGACGCACCTTCCTTGTCAGCGCGGCCACTGCCCGCCAGGAACCTGGACACCAGGGGCGTGCTGGACAGGGACAGGCAGGTGGACAGGAAGACGCTCTGGGCGGGCCCGAGCTGCAGCAGGTGCCCCCAGAGCAGGCCGGCGGCCGTCATGAGCAGCGTCACATAGCAGGGCCCCTGCAGGGCCACGCGCCACACCTGGGGACACGCAGGCTGAGGCCGCCTGGCCCTTGGCAAACGGCCCCGCTCGGCGGCCGCGCCAGCTGCCGGCCAGCCGGACGCAAGGCCCCGGCCCCGGCCGGCACAGGCTCCGCGCGGCTGCGAGGTGGCCCCGGCCCCAGCTGGGGGGAGGCGGCGGAGCCCAGGTGGGCACGCAGGGCCGGGCGCGGGCAGGGCGGGGGTGCAGCCAGGCCTCACCTTCCTCAGCTTTTCCGGGGAGAAATCCAGGCCGACGAGGAAGAGGGTGAAGAACACGCCGAACTCCCCCAGCGTCTCCACCTGCACGATGGACTGAAGCACCAGCTTGGCTCGCCCCCGACCGCGGGTGCCGCCACCCGCCCCTGGCCCCCGCCCTGCCGGCTGCTGGGAGCCGCGTGGCCGCTCGGCCGGGCAGCGGGCCTCACCTTGATGCTGTTCAGCCCCGAGGGCCCGAGCAGCACGCCGCAGACGATGTAGCCGAACATGGCGGGCAGCCCCAGGGCCGCACACAGCCAGCCGCAGGGCAGCGAGACCATGCCGATGGCAACGATGTCCTGCGGAAACGGTCAGCTGGAGCCTGGCCGGGGCCGTGCCGGTGGCCTCCCAGGTGTGGCAACGGCCTGGGGCAGCGCCGGACACGCCCCGCTGCTGCCCGGGCTGGGAGAGCCCCAGGCCAGCAGGCCGGCAGCGAGGGCTGCCCGGGCAGCAGCGCCAGGACGCTGGGCGGCCGGCGGGGACGGGCAGCCAGGCCCAGGCCCTTCCCTAGCGCTGGGCCCCACCCCAGGGCGCCCAGTCCTCCCCGCGGTCAGGGACGCGCCCTCGCCCTCGCAGAAGGCCACCCTGGAGGCGACGCGGCGTCCAGCGCTTGACAGGGAGCGGCTCTGCCCAGCTGGGCCCGCCCAGCGGCCCCGGGGAGCCTCACCCGCCGCCCGGGTTCCGCCCCGGACCCCCAGAGCCCGCTGGGCTGGCGGGGCGGGCGCCCACCTTGATGAGGTGGGGGTCCGCGCGGGGGACGGTGGCGTCGCGCGGCCGGGTCAGGATGTACTGGTTGTTCTGGGAGTCGATGAGCATACTGAGGCCCAGGCCGGCCTCGGCCTCGGGGCGCGAGAGGTTCCGCCGGGAGTCGGCCTCCTCCTCCACCCGCAGCACCGCCTCGACGTTCACGCCCTTGACCTGCGGGCGGCACACGGCTCACCGAGCCGGGGGCAGGATGGGCAGAGGCCGCCGCGCCAGCGGGGCGACGACCGTCTGTCCAAAAGCGCGTCGTGGTGCAGGCGTCGGGGTTCCTGGGCCTCCCCCTCCCAGCAGCACCCCGCCCTCGCGCGCCTCACCGCCTTGCTGTCGTCGAAGACGTGCTCCTGGATCTCCTCCTCCAGGCGGTCGGCGGCCCTGCGCACGTCCTCCAGGACCTCGTCCAGCACGGACAGGCTCTGGTTCCGGTGCTGCGCGTGCCTGAGGGCCGCGGCCCGGTGCTTCTCGGCGGCCAGCAGCTCCACGTACTCCGTCTCCTCCTGCGCCGGGGAGGGGCGTGAGGGCGGCTCGGGCGTGCTGACCACCGCACGGCGCGGTCACTCCGGGCGTGAGCGGCCCCGCACTGCCCCTCCCAGAGCAGGGCCACCGGTCAGCGCGGCCAGCCTCGGCGCAGGACTGACGCGTCGGCCTGGGGGACGGCGCCGGAATCTGATGTGTTCCCCACGGCCCAGCCCACGCGGCTGCCCGGCCCGGGGGTGGGCAGAGGGGCCTGCGCGCCGGGCCGGCTGGGCCAGGGGTCTGGGGCACCGCCGCTGGCCCGCAGGCCCCCGGCCTCCACAGCAAGCCCTTGTCGGGGCCTCTGGCGCCCACTGCCGCCAGGGAGCATCGGCGTCCGTTGGGGCCCTGCCCGGCTCGGGGCCGCGCCCAGCACCCCCCCGCCGAGACCTCAGAGTGCCCACACGTGGCAGCGACACCCCTGGCCAGCTGGCGGGCGGACGCAGTGGCCGGCCACACCCTTACTGGAAGGGCACTGGCCCCAGGGCACGCCGAGGCACAGCGAGGCCCCCACAGGAGTTCAGCAGAACGGGGGGCTGTCGGGCACCCGAGCAGAGGTGCTCACGGCCCCCCGGCCGCCGCCCAGGAGCCCGGCCTGACCTTGATGGCCGCCTCCCGCAGAGCCTCCAGGCGCTGCCGGCTGCTCTCCCTCATATTGGCCACGTCCCTGGGGTCGCCCTGCAGGGCCCGCTGCAGCCCCAGGATGGCCTGGAAGACGGAGTTCTCGCTCTCATTCAGCTCCCTCTGGAACACCTCCAGCGTGTGCGCCTGGAACAGCTTCTCCTCGGCCGACAGGCGGGCGCGGCGGCCCACGGCCGCGACAGCCTCCCTCAGCCTGCTGACCGCCACCGCCTTCTGGCGCAGCAGCCCCGACAGCTTCCTGCAGTGGCCCAGCGTCCACTGGCGCCACGGGGCCGGGGCCGCCGCCCGGCCGCGCTGCAGCTCGCTGGCGTGCCGGGACGCCTCGGCGTGCTCCGCGGTGCCGGCCAGCGAGTGCAGCAGGGGCAGCAGCGCCCACAGCAGCGCACGCTCCGGGGCCCTCATGGCCACTGCAGACTCCCGTGGGGCCGAGCGTGCATCGCGGGCTCCGCTGCAAGAGAGGGGGGCGTGTCAGGGCTCGGGGGACCGGGCGGGCCGGCCGCAGCCGCACCCCACAGCCAGCAAGCACCACAGACCCCGGCGAGCCCGGCCCGGCCCCCGAACGCCACCGCCTCGCTCGAGCCAGCGACGACCTGCGTGGGCGCCGGCCAGGCCAGAACGAGGCGCACGGCCCCGCGCCCGGAGGCAGGCTCGGCCTGCGCCCTCCCCCTTGGGGGCCTCAGCAGGGAGGGGCCCCCAGACAGCCCCAGGCGCAGAGCAGGGATGCACAGGATGGGCAGGCGGAGGTGTTCACAGGTCATGAAGAGGGGCCTGGCGGTCAGCACCGGACACTACCAGAGAGGAAGCCGAGGAGCCGGACAGCTGGGGCGGCGCTGGTACTTCCCCTCAACACGCGTCAGCCGCGAAGCCGCGTCCACCGCGCCCCCAAACGCGCGTCCCCTTATTTAAGGCATTTAGCCCCAGATCTGCGAGCACATTCCACGGCCCCGCCGCCGGCGTCTCCTCTGCAGGCAGCAGCAGCGCTGTCGGCCCTGCTGTTGCCCTTGGTTAGTAAAAAAGACACTTTTGGGGCCTCCCTGGAAGCGCACGGGACAGTCTCAGCTGCAAAGCTGTCAGCCGCCCCTGCAGCACGGTCCATCCCGGCCGGGAGCTCCCCCCAGGGCGCAGCAGACCCCGCCTGTCTCCCCGCTGCCCCCTCAGCAGTGAGTTTCAGGGGATCCGCCTGTTCTGCTCCCCACTCTTTCTCTGGGGAGTCCTTGCACCCCCACACCTCTGGCCTGCACCCCAGCTTGTGTGCATCAATAAATAAAGCCTTTAAAAAAATGAACAAATAAATAAAGACACCTTCACCCCTTGGGCTTCCACAACCATCTCTAAAACTGCTGTCTCGGAAGGACTGACGCAGCGCCGGGGCCTCAGGGGAGGGGCGTCCCTGGCGGGGCCTGTGAACTGAGCTGGCACTGCTGGGCACACGTGCACGCGCAAACACGCAAAGCGCACGCACGCACGCCTGCTCTGCACACGGGGCTGGGCAGGGGCTTGTCCGGCCGTGCCCATCCCCCTGGACCGGGAAAAGGGCACCGCAAGCCTCAAGCCTCTTCCTGTACGGAAACCCCAAATCACCTCAAAACGGACGTGTCACGGGCCCACCCCACTGTCCCCGGCAGCCCCAGGCCAGCCCTCCCCAGTGGCCCCTGAAGCCCCTCCAGGGACAGGTGGCCTCGGCAGGCTCCCCACTGTCCAGAGTGGGTGCCTCCAGGCCAGCGGGGGCGGCCGCGGGCGGGACAAGCGTGCAGGAACACGCTGGACGTGGGTGGCCGCGTGGACACAGGCCACAGCCCCCAGTCTCTCCGGGCTGTTTTTCGCAGCCACACATGAATTTTAGACCGGAGAGCGTCTCGTACCTGCCCACCTCCCACCAACCCGCCCACGTAAGCACGCGTACCCCCAGAGCAAGGGAACCTCGCCAGGACCTTCCTTACACCTTTAACCAGGAAAACGCCCCCAAAGAGCCCAAGACTTCAGGGCGCCTCAGCCGCAGGAACCCCAAAGGTGCGCTCATTAGAGGACAGCGAGAGGCTGCTTTGGGCCACCCCCACCCCGCTTCTATTCTACACACTTGCTGAAGCACAGGTCCCCGACGCTGCCACCTCCCGTGGGTCCTGCTTGGCCACGGACACGTGGGAACAGGAACCCCAAACGCCCTTCAAGGTGGGTGAGGTTTTTTGATCAAGGAAACGATCACAATGAGCATTTAAGTGAGTCAGAAGGAGAAGGCAAAGGGTCCCCTCAAGCCCTGACCATGGGGGCCACGGCTGTGGGGCCAGTGCCCGAGGGGGACACGTCTCTGTCTCCGGGGGCCTCTGAGCCCCCCACAACCAAGAGCACCAGGGTGCCCGGGAGGGTGGGGGAGGCAGGGCCACCTCGGCTCTCCTCCCGTTTACAGGGTGGCTCAGAGCGGAATGCTCCCAGATGCGCCTGGCGACGCCCCGCCGGCCCCAGCCCGCGTGCCCAGGCGGACCTGCTGGCCAGACCGCAGGCCCGGGACGGGGGCACTGACCTGGGGTGACGGCGTGGGGTGTCCCGAACAGGGCTGGGCAGTTATTTATCTTCCTCTGAAAAAAAGGAAAAGATGAAAATTGCAGAAATTGGTTTAAAGTCAGAACTCCCTCCCAGGGCCACGGCACTTGAGGCCGGCCCAGCACGGGCTGCCAGGGGCCGGCAAAGACCCTCACCCACTGCTGCGGCCTGGCCCGGGGTCTGACTTGAGAGGGTGTCTGGAGCCCTGTGCTGAGCGCTGGGAGGCGCACCCCTCCCAGGACAAGGCGGCGCGATCCGGCTGCCGGCAAAGTCCAGCCGGGCCTGGAGGGGGTCCAAGTCCTCAGTTAGACGTTCGAGACAGAGAGGACGCCATGGACACTGGATGCAACCGGCTGCCCTGGCCTCGCTGCCCAGCCCCTCTGGCCCGTCGGGAGAGGAGCTCAGAAAGGCCCCTCCAGGGGACCGGGTGGGCAGCGAGACGGGAACTCCTCCAGGGGCGGCACAGAGTTTAGCGTAACCAGCCGGGGACGACGCGCCCCAGGGCGGGACCCGACCCGCGCCCAGAGGAAGCGGCTCAGGTCACCTGGAGCTGCGGACAGTCGGGAAACCCGACGAGGGCGAGCCCCGCGCCCGCAGAGCGAGGCCCCCACGGCGCGGAGGACGCGGCGCCGGGACGGGTGAGCCCGGCCCAGCCGCTCCCGGGGGCGCCGACCGCGGACAGCGGCCGCGGGGCCCCGCCGCGCAGCCCTCCGGCCGGCCGGTCGGGAGCCCCGGGGGCGCAGGCCCAGCGCCCCGTCCCCGTCCCGCCCGCGCGTCCACGTCGCCCGGAGCCGCCGCCCGCGCGCCAGGCGCCGCGCCCCGCCCTCACCCGGGGCCTTCAGGCGGGCGCGTCCCGGCGGGTGCGCGGCGCCGGGGGCCGGAGGCGCCATCCCTTCCCGACGGCGGAGCCCCGGCGGGGACGGCCGAGGACACCGGGGAGGCCGCGACGCCGCCGCCGCGCTCGCGGGAACGCCGTCTCAGCGGGCGCGGCCCCTTTAAGGGCACAGGGTCTGCGTCCCGGCGGCCCCGGGCGGCGCGGGGCACGCCGGGAGTTGAGGCGGCGCGGGGCACGCCGGGAGTTGGAGTCCGGGACTGGCGCGCGCCTCCAGCAGGGTGTCCAGGCCCCAGAGCCGGCCGGCTGGGCGGATGCCGGCGCGCGGCGAGGCGGGTGGGGCCTGCGTGCTGCTGCCCGTCCCCGAGGGCGCCGCACGCAGGGTCTCTGCCCAGACGTCACGGACAGGTCGCGCCGCCAGCGGGAGTCCGCCGGGCAGCTCTGGCCCCGGCCGGACATGGTCCTTTGGCGGCGCAGGTGTCCGTGCGTGTTTAGTGGCCAGAGCAGACGGGGGCTGCGGTCGTTCGGGCTGCGGGGGCACGCCGTTCAGAGACGACGGCAGATAAACGCGGGTCATCACAGCCAGGTCCGCAGGCGGACGGACACTGCTGAAATGGCCGCGCCACTCTGAGATTTGTCAAAGCGCTTTGCCAGGTCCTGCGCGTGTGGCGTGGGGCCCGAGTGGGCAGCGCGGGACCGGACCGGCAGCCCCGCGCAGGCGCCGCCCACGCGCAGCGTCGTTCTCGGCGGCGCGGACGGGGCTGTACGCCGCGTGATGTCGGCCGGAGCGATGTGTGCCCCGGAGGCCCCGCGCCTCACCTGTGCGCCTGACAGGCGCAAGCCTGGCCTCGGGGGCTCGAGGCGGGGTGCAGCGATCCTGGCCGGGCCCAGCTCACCCCGCCCCCAGATCCGCCCTGCAGTGACCAACGCCGGCGTCAGGAGGCTGAGCCAGGAGCCCCTGGAAAATAGATGGCCGCGCGCCCTTATGTCCAAGCAGAAGGGACACGCCCGACACCCCAACGCACTCCACGGGGGCTGCGGAACGCTGTGGCGAGGCGGCGGGCCAGCTGCGACTCGGGTGGACCAGCCCGCAGGCGCTGACTGCGCGGGTCCCGAAGCACTGAGGCGCGTTGCGGTGGTGCGCCCCAGAGGCTCCGCCCCTTCCTGGGGAGACTGGGGCGCCGGCCCAGGACGGTGGGGAGCGCGGGGGGGGGGGGGGGGGGGGGGGGGGGACCTCGCTGTGTTCAGCAGCAGACTGGCCTGCAGGGTGCAGCGCCCAAGACCCCTGAGATCTGGGTGGGCTCAGATGCCACCAGGTCCGGTGAGGCCCACCCCATGGGCGGAGCCTCCAAGAAGCGTCCATTAGGGTGGTTTGCATCCAACAAGTCTGCTGTGGTCAGTCACATGCCCCCACAGGGGTCTCCGTGGCGCCCACGGGCCGCTGGGACCTGGGACGGAGGCGTCTCAGGCACTTCATATCAGCTCCTAGCGGGAAACATGCGCGACTTCAGGCCCTGGCGGCCGGCGGCACCTGCTCTGCTCGGCTGGTCCGCGGCGCCACCTCCAGCAAGGGTGACCGTCGGGGGCTGGAGACTGCCCTGGAAACGCCTCCCTCCGCCGGGGAAGCAGGCCCTGCCCCGGGCGGTTCGCTTCCACGTGGGAGAACACCTGACGCCCGCTGAGCCGCCCGCCCCCGCCTGCCCGGGAGGGCCCGCGTCAGTGCGCAGGGGCCAGGCCACTGCTGACAGGCCCCGCGGATGCGGTCGGGGGAGCCGGCCTCTGAACGGGACTGGGGAATAACTGTTCACACGTCCAGTCACGTGAAGGGAGCCTTTTCAATTTTTTTTAAAGATTTATTTATTTTTGCATACAGGGTGGTGTGCGGGCCAGAGCTGTGGAGCAACGAACGAGAGGGTTCACCAGAGAGATTGGGAAGCAGAACAGGCAGATCGAAGGAAATACACTGCTGAGGGGAGCAGCAGGCGGGTCAGGAGAGGTCTGCTGTGCCCTGTGGGAATCTCCCTGGTCGGGGATTGCACTCAGACCGTAGCAGTGATAGCACTGAGACTTAACCCCACGTCACCAGGGAGGGCCCCCAATAGCATTTTTAATAGAAATAGAGAAAACAATCCTAAAACCCACATGAAACACACACACACAAAGAAAACAGTCAAAGCAATCTAGAGAAAGAACAACAAAGCTGGAGGCATCACACTTCCTGACTTCAAATTATGCTACAAAGCTATAATAATCAAACAGTATGGTGCTGGCATAAAAACAGACCCATAGACTAATGGAACAGAATCAAGACCCCAGAATAACTTCATGCACATACAATCTCCAAATATTTATTTATTTAATTTATGCATACAAGCTGGGGTACAGGCCAGAGGCTTGGGGCGGCAAGAGGGTTCACCGGAGACAGAGCAGGGAGCAGAACAGGCAGATGGACAGAAACACACTGCTGAGGGGAGCAGCGGGCGAGGCGGGAGAGGTCTGCTGCACCCTGTGGGAATCTCCCTGGCAGGGCGTCGAACCCGCGTCGCTGCTGCCGACAACTCCACAGCACAGCGCTCAACCGCTGCGCCACCAGGGAGGCCCTGAAGGAAGCCTTATAAAAGATGCTGGAGTCACAGAATGGGTCACACGATGTGGGGACAGTCCCTCCAGGACCAGCCCCGGCTACTCGGAGCCCAGCCCTGGAGCTCGCGGAGCCGGCCCCGCCCGGGGCCGGGCAGCCTGCGCCTGGGGTCTGGCGTTTCCCGGAGGTTGAGCTTCAGGCCGCTGGAACCCTCTGCTGCCCAGGGGCCGCGCCTGTCCCTTGCGGGCTGTCCATGCCCCCCTCACCTGGCCGGGCCGAGCCACTGGGGTCACCATGTGACCGGGTGGTTACACAAGCGCCCGCAAGTGTCAGGAACATGTGTCCTGTGACCGGCGGGTGTGAGGGCGCCGGGGCTGGGAGACCCGGGGCAGGGCGGTCAGCAGCGGCACTTGGGCATTTCTGGCGCGCTGAGCAGGAAGGTATTTTTAGAAGCCTGCCCTGTCCCCTGCCAGGAATGCCCGGGGCTCGGGGCGAGGCTCACGGGCAGCACTGGTCCTGCTCCTGCCTGGCCGCAGCGGGAGTCTGTCTGGGTCAGAAACGCCCTGTTCGTCCCGTTGTTAAATAAGCCTCCTCCCGAGAGGCCCGGGCACCAGCGCCCTGCCTAGCTGGCCACTGCCCCCATCGGGGTCCGGTCCTTGCGGGTCTCCCCCGTTTACCAGCATCACAACCGTCCACCGGACGCTTCCACTGGACTCTGGAGACGCGGCCGCAGGGGCCTGTCTGGCCTGGGGTGGGGGCCTCGTGGCACTGCCCACACAGGTCAACTTCTCGGGCACAGCCCAGACGACGGGCCTGTGACCGGGCGTCGGGTCAGCCTGCTCTGCTCTCACGACACTCGCGCCCGCTCTGCTCTCACCACAAAGCAGAACACGAGCCCCACCGCGGAGACAGAGGAGCTGCTGGCCAGAGTGCGGGGCACGAGCCGGCCCTCCTGCCGGAGACCGAGCGGGTCAGGCAGACACGGCCGCGGCCCTGCGTGCCGGCCTGTTGCGCTGGCCGAGCGGCCTCGCTCCTGCGTGCCACCAGGCGCCATCACACGTGTCCACTGGGACGATTCCCGGGACGCCGCTTCGCACGCCTGCTCAGGTGTCCACCTGAGGCCTGCTGCCCGCTGGCCCCTCACATGTCCGCTGGGGGCACCGCAGACTGTCCGCTGCTCGAGGAGCCTTTAAACTCGGCGCCAGGAATTCAAGGTGTGCACGTTTGGGGTTGCGAGTCCTAGACCTGCCCGCTCTCCGCCGACCCCTCCCGGCCGTGGCCATGGTGACGGAGTGGCCAGGCCTGCTGTCCACGGGCCTGGCCTGTGTCGGCCTGAACGTCACCAGGCAGGGTCTTCTGGGGGTCCATCACATCCAAAAGGGCAGCCCACCCGGTCTGAGCGAGGGGCAGTGGAGGAGGGGTGGGCGGGCTGGTCCCCTTGCTCTGTGCCGGCTCTGCAGGCTGGCCATGCTGCCCCCGGGCCCATGCTTCGGGCCTGGGTGCTGCGGGGCCTTTTGAAGGAGTGGCCGCCACACCCCCACCCCATGGACAGGTCCCCACGCCCGACGGCCTGCAGGGGCGGCCGCCCCGAGGGAGACCTCAAGGCCGCGGGCCCGGCCAGGGCGTGCTCTGCTCAGCAGCGTCTGCAGGCCCCGCACGGGACACCGTTCGCATGCCAGGGGCACGGGGCGGACAGGGGTCCAAGGCCCTGACCGGACGAGGCTCCTCAAACCACAGGGGGACCAGACCGTCCGCTCTGGGCCAGCGGCCCTGTCCGTCCACCCGCCTGCACCCAGCCCGCCAGGGTCCTGCCCCGTGGGTGTCCGTCCAGCTCGGAGGAAGCCGGCCCCACAGCCGCCAGGGCCTCAGAAGCTGCCCGCTGGCTGCTGCCGTCCGGGCTTCTGCGGCCCCTGCAGGCGCCTGGTCCTCAAGTCCCCCTCGGCGTGTGGCCAGGGCCCTGGGCAGCTCGGGGCTGGGCAGCAGCCAAGCCACCCGCCTCCACTCCGCTGGACCTGGGGTGGGGAGGAGCCGTGGCCCCCCAGGCAGACTTCTTTACTCTGCGCTGCG
Source organism: Scalopus aquaticus (assembly GCA_004024925.1). Taxonomy (NCBI): domain Eukaryota; kingdom Metazoa; phylum Chordata; class Mammalia; order Eulipotyphla; family Talpidae; genus Scalopus; species Scalopus aquaticus. The sequence goes on along the minus strand of PVIJ01017625.1, from coordinate 9,717 downwards.
ATTCCCCCCCAGACACCTCGGTCACCAAAACACCCGCCCCCAAGCTTCGGGGTGCAGAGGCGGCGGCCGCACCGTGCAGAGGGAAAGGGCGGCTGTCAGACCACTTGGTGGCCAGTGTTTGACATTCTAGAAAAGGCAGAGGGGTGGGTGGGTGCGTGGGGTTCGTGTGCAGGGTGGCTGGTGAGTCCCAGCTGAGTAGCGCCCCCATTGGGAAGACGCCTCTCAGGAGCCCCCACACAGCTGCGGCACAGGCTCCCCGGCCCTCCGGCCGGCGCGCGTCCCTCCCCTGCCTGAGGGGCCGGCCACGAGGCGCCGGCGGCTCCCATTGGTGCCCCCGCAGACGGGGGCGTGCCCGCCCGTCCGAAGTCGGGCGCACCACGACCAGCCAGAGGTCAGGAGCCGGCCAGGTGCCGCCGCCGCGATGGAGCGCTTTCAGGCGGCGATGCTGCTGGGGGCGGCGGGGGACGCGCTCGGCTACAGAAACGCGGGCGCGGAGCGCAGCGCCGGGGGCGCCTGGATCCGGGAGGAGCTGCGCAGCGCCGGGGGGCTGGAGCGCCTGGTGCTCTCGCCGGAGAAGTGGCCGGTGAGCTGCAACACCGTCCTGCACATGGCCACGGCCGGCGCGCTCGCCACAGGTAAGGCCGGCTCCCCGCGCCGCAGGCCGGACCGCGCAGGGTGGGGGCGGGCTCTGCGAGGGGCGGTTGCGCCGGCGCCTCCCCTCCCTCCCGCTCCGTGCCAGCCCCACCGACCCGTGTCAAAGCGGGTGAGACACGCCGCCAGCCTGACTCCCCGACCCAGAGCGCGGGTGGGCTGGGCTGACGCGCGGGCTCGGGCCACCCGGCACCGGCCGCGGGCTCATTAGCCCCGGCAGTGGTTTTAAGTCAGTATGTTCTAAGAAAATGCTGTGAAACTGTTGCATCTGAGGGTGAGGGAGTTTCTTGCAAATATTCGTTAAGCAGCAGGTTGATTTAAGACCAACAAGCGCCCTCGTGGGTCTGAGCCCGTCCGAGCCGGCAGCCCCGCGCAGCCTCTGAGCCTGGGGCAGCTTTGAAGGCGGCTTCGCACGTGCGGCCCGGCAGGGGGCCGTGGGCCGCGTTTAGCCCTGCGGTCACTGGGCAGGAATGTCCGCCGCTGTCCCGGGGCGCCAGAGAGACAGGGTGTTCCAGCGCTGGGTGGGCCGGGGGCGGGGGCGGGGCGGGGCCGGGCGGGCACCGGAGAGCCAGGGTGTCCCCCGCGGGGCGGACCAGGGGCGGGGCCAGGGGCAGGGCCGGACAGGAGCCCCGAGTCCCCTCTGCGGGCCGGGGGCTGGGCTGGGGGGCGGGGCCGGGATTGGGTAGGGCGCCAGAGCCACTGGGTGTCCCCCCCACCCCCAACCCCCGCCCCACGGGCTCCAAGCCCCGCCCCGCCTGCCAGGCCACGCTCCAGACCAGACGCGTGCGGGACCCGCCTCCTCCACCCCGCGCCGCGCCGCTGTGCGCACCGCGCTGTCTGCAGGCGCGTCCTCCGCCAAGCTGAGGGGCTCTCTCGGAGCCGCTGCCCCAAGAGGCCCGGCCGGGGCCTTCCTGCCGCTGGCATCTGCTGGGAGCGGACTTCGGGGGCGCAGCCGGCTCCGGCCTGACAGAGGGCGGCGCGGCCATGGCTTCTGGAGCGAGCTGGGGGCCCTGGTGTGACGAGGTGGCGGGGAAGTTTCCCCCAACTCGACAAAAATCTCGGTTGAGATTTCACTGGATGTCATTTCCCTTTAAATGACAAGGTTTGGGACCGCCCTGGGGCGCAGGGGCTGAGTCTCAGGCGGTCAGTGATGGCCTGAGTGTGATCCCGGCTGGGGAGCTCCCCACAGGGCGCAGCAGACCCCTCCTGTCTCCCGCTGCCCCCTCAGCAGTGGACTTCAGTGGATCCGCCTGCTCTGCTCCCCACTCTGTCTCTGGGGGGTCCTCTCACCCCGCAACTCTGGCCTGCACCCCAGCTTGTATGTGTCAATAAATGAATCTTTAAAAATATAAATGAAAAAAATAAATGACCAATATGGCCGTGAGGCGCCCTGACATCGCCAGCAGCGGCAACTGACCGCCCACACCGTGAGGCCAGCTCGACCACGGCCCCCAGGCCAAAGTGCCCACACAGGGGCCACTTGTCCAGGCACTCAGCCAAGGGGGCCCAGGCCCCGGTTGCCGCCCACGTCTGCGGTCGCCGTCTGCAACCGAGGCCACTGCCCTGCAGGCCGGGGGCGGCGAGGGTCCATCCCCGTGGGCAGCAAGAACATCCCCGGGGGTCTGAGGTGTTCTGCTCAACCCAGCCGGTGTCGCCCCGAGGCCGCAGCTGCGGCCAGCCCTCCGGCCAGGGCCTGCAAGTGCTGGGGGGGCTGTGCCTCCCACCCCCCAGCGGGCAGCGGCCAGGGACCCGGTGTGGCCAGGCGGGTGCGGGGTGCGCTGACCCCGGCTGGCCCTGGGCGGGCTCCGTCCTCATCTCAGGGCCCGGCCCGGCCCCCAGGGGTGTCCTCGGGCTCGCTGGCGTGAGCAGGGCGCGAGGACGGGGCTCTGCTGGGGTGCTGCCGGGGCGGCGGAGCTCAGGGTCCCTCTGGACCTGCTGCGGCGCGGGCGGCCAGCGGACACGAGTGGCCCCGGTCACCGCCCGCCCCCTGCCCCCAGACCACTGGACCCTGGACGGCCTGTACCGGGAGATGCTGCGGTGCTACACAGACATCCTGGAGAAGCTTCCAGAGACCCGCACAGACGCCGGCGCCCCGGAGGGCTGCCCGCAGCCCAGGCCGGACAGCTACCTCCTGGCGTGGCACACGCCCTCCAGCGAGAAGGGTAGGGGTCTCCTGCCCGCCCGCCCGCCCGCCCCACACCGTCCAGTCCCCAGCCTGCCTGGGAGGGACTCCGGGCAGTGACAGGGCTAGGGGCGCAGGGCAGGCAGCCAGCGTGAGGCGCCACCAGGCCCACAGCCCGGGATTAGCCCGCTGCCCGCGGGCCCCTCCCCGCTACAGCCTGGGCCTGGACCCCAACCTCCAACGACAGGTGAGACCTGCCCCGGGGGTCAGAGGGCGTCCATGGACAGTGCCGGCCCTGTGGGGGAGGGGACGGACAGAGCCATGGGGAGAGCTGCAGCCACCACCGCCGCGGCCTGCATGGGGACAAGCCTGCCAGAGCCACAGCAGGCCCCCAAGGGCCCTGGCCTGCTCCGGAGGAAGCCTGTCCAGCCTGTGCCCAGCGACCCCGTGGAGCCTCGGAAGGAGGCAGGGGCCCTAGGGGCTCGTGGTCTGTGCTGCCCCACGCGGGCCCCGCGGGAGCTGGACCTTCCTGCTCCAGAGCAGCCAGCTCCGAAAGGGGGCGGGGCGGCTAGCGGGCAGGGCAGGGCCAGCGACAGACACCCGCCTCGGGGCGAACGGTGTGAAGGCCGAGTCCGGGCGGGGGCAGGGGCAGGCAGCGACGCCGTGGGGCAGAGGCGCACGTGGCTGAAGGGTGGCGGGACCCCGCGCTGACCCGCGGAAGAGGCCACGCAGCGACGTGGACGGGCGCTGGCCAGGGCAGAGGAGGCCCGCGCACCTGCCCGCAGGGCCCGCCCAGGCCGGCTGCCGGGAGCAAGGGGCCTTGGGCAGCCCTCCCGGTTCGCCCCGAGAAGCAGCCCGGAAACGGACAAATCCCAGCGAGGAAAACCCAGGAAAGGAAGCCACGAACGCCGCGCGGACCACGCCAGGAGGCGCCCGAGCGCCCCGCCCGAGGCCACGCCCACGGCCAAGCCGCAGCCCCGCCCAGCGTGGAGGCCCCAGCTGCAGATTCCGGGCTCCCTAAAAATTCCGTGCGAAGGACGCGGCCCCACGGGAGGGGCAGACCCCCCGCAGCCCCGCAGGAGGAAGGACGCACACGGGAAGCCCAGCGAGGGGCGCGCGGCCCCCGGGGCTGGGGCAGTCGCGCCGGCCACGCCCTCCCGCGCCACGAGGACAGCGGCGGCTCAGCCCCTGCCCCGGTGGGCCGAGGGCCGCGGGGTGGGAGAAAGCCTCGCCAGGCGGGCCCCGAGCGAGAGCTGGACGCGGAGAGCCCGGCGCGCAGAGGGGCCGCCTCAGCAGGCTCATCCGAGGAGATATCGGGAGCGCCACCGCCAGAGCCGGACCCAGCGGTCGGCTGGCGGAGGGCGGGGCGAGTGTGGGGGCGCAGAACGGCACCCCGACACCGGCCCAGCCCACCAGACGACTCACCCGCAGGCCGCGGGGGCCTGCTAGAGGCATCTACACACGAGGATGGTCGTGGCTGTCCACGGCGTCCCGGTCACAGTCGCCCCCTAACAGAAACCGCCCAGACGTCCGCTGGCCGACGGGCGCCAGCCTCTCCGCTGGGCACCACAGCCACGACGAGGGGCCGGCCGCGGACACGGCCCAGCACAAGCCAGGCTGCGGGCTGCGCGGACGAGCTCGGGCAGAAAGCGCCCGGGCGTCCTCATGTGCAGGCCGGCCGCGGGGTGGGCGGGCTCCCGCAGTGCGCTGGCGCCGGGGGAGGCTCGAGAAGACCTGTGGTTCCCGCTGCTGGGGCGCTGGTCCCCGACGTGCCAGGGTCCGACCCACGAGGGCCTTGCTTCTCAGAGCAGCCCAGCAGCTCCAGCGCGCCTGAGTGCAGCCTGCACAGCCTCGCTCCCCTGCACGGCTGGACCAGGAGCCGGCTCCACACCACAGCCCCTGCGCCCGAGAGCTGGCCCCTAAGGCCCTTGTGTCCCCCAGGCTCGGGATTCGGGGCGGCCACGAAGGCCATGTGCATCGGCATGCGGTACTGGGCGCCGGAGCAGCTGCGGACGCTGGTGGAGGTCAGCGTGGAGTGCGGCCGGATGACTCACAGTCACCCCACGGGTAAGGGGCCAGTGGCACGAGCTCAGCCGGTGCCCGCTGGCCAGGGCCGGGGCTCCCCTCCTCCGCCTCTGCTGCTGCGCGGCCTCAGGGGACCCTACGGAAGCTGCGGGAAAGATCCTGGGGCCAGGGCCAAAGAGCAGAGCCGGCTGCGGGCGTGGCCAGGGACCGCGCTTCCCCTTTGCTGGCCAGGCGCGGCCGGCTGGTCACGCTGGACGGGGCAGAGTGGGCCCCCGCTTCAACAAGAGCCGCTGGCCTGCCTCCCCGCCCGGACAACTGAAAACACTGTCCCCCGGCCCCTCATGCCCTCGCTGCCGGCCCTGGACTCGCATCTCCCAGCATGTCCCTCCTGCTGAGGGGCGCAGGCCAGCCTGGCCATGGAATGGACTTCGGGAAGCAAGGCCAGGAGGTCTGGCCTGTCCTGCCCTGCTGACTATCCTCTTCTTTCAAGGTCACCTCGCCCACTTCAGCTGGGGGCCTCCCCGGTGCCAGGGCAGAGGTGATGGGAGCCCCTGAAGCTCGGGCGGCACAGGCAGTGTGGGCGCAGTCTGGGCACGGGCTGCCCCGCCCCCGGGGTTGGGGAGGGAAGCCTCCTGCTGGGCTTGCCCAGCCCAGGGCAGGTTCCGGAGCGGCCTGTCCTCTGGGGACCACGAGCGGAGGGCGGGGCGTGTCCAGGGCGCGGGAGGGAGCGTGGGCATGGCGCAGGCCATGTCTGAACACCGGCCACAGGGTCGCCGCGGTGGCGCTGCCCCGGGGGCACTGCTCCCTGAGGACCGGGCGGGCGCCTGCGGCTGAGAAGCGAAGGCTCCCTGTGCGGAGGTGCCCGGGGTGCGCCAGAGGCGGAGCGGGAGGCCCCGCCCCCGCACCTGTGACTCAGGCCGCCCCGCGCGCCCGCAGGCTTCCTGGGGTCCCTGTGCACCGCCCTGTTCGCGGCCTACGCGGCTCAGGGGAAGCCGCTGGAGCGGTGGGGCCGGGACATGCTGCGGGCTGTGCCGCTGGCGGAGCAGCACTGCAGGCGCAACGACCCGCACCTGGCAGGTGAGCGGCCCGGGCCACGCCAGGCAGGTCGGCGGCCCCAGCACCTTCAGAACCGCCAGGGCCGGAGATGCCCGGCCAACCAACGCGCCCCCACAGCCCCCAGGCCTGCTCACCCTGCACCCTGAGCCCCCGCCACCTGCTCCCCGCCCCCGCGCGCCCCCGCGCACTCCCCGCCTGCCCCGCCCACCCTGCACCCCAGCCCCCCACTTGCTCCCTGTCTCCACGCCCCCCTTGCACCCCCACTCGCCCGCCCCCGCCCACTCCGCCGCCCTCACGCAGAGCTCGAGGAGCCCTGGCTCTACTTTGAGGCTAAGTGGCAGTTTTACTTGGAGGAGAGAAAAATCAGCGAGGAAGACACGGAGGGTCCAGCCGCCTTCCCCGACCACTTTGACGCCGAGGAGAGGGACAGGGCGAGTGTCTGAGGGGAGGCGCGCGCGGGGGCGGGGTCCTGTCCCGAAGCCCCGCGCCTGGACAGTGAGCCGGCTGGGGGGCCTCCGGGAAGCGCCTGGGGGCGCGCCTGGGGCTTCCCTGCTTACAGGCAGGGCGCTGCTGGGGTACCTGAAGACGTGACTTCAAAAGCCTCTTCCACTTGTCTCTTCGGGGCTGGGCATAAAGCTGTGTGGGATGGACACAGCCGTGCAGACCCCCGGGGCCCTCTGTGACCAAAGCCGCTGGACTTGTCCAGCACGAGAGAAAACCCCAAGTGACCAACGCTTAGCCATGACAGAGCCCAGGGCCGGCCGAGAGGGCCAGGGCTGGGCGGGGCCCTGCAGGGAGCCCGAGGCGCCCCGGGGCAGGCCTGGGGTCCAGCGCTGCTCTCACCGGCCAGCACGTTTGCTGGGTGTCGGTACAGGGCAGGGCAGAGGAGGGTGCCTCTGCGGGCACCACTCTCCGCTGTGGCCTCCCGGCTGCCGCGCTGAGTGCCCTCGCTGCCCTCAGCCCTGCCTCGTTCCCCAGCGCCCCCCGCACCTGCGCGACCAGCGGCACCAGCACCCTCCCGCGGGCTGAGTCCGGTTCGCCGGGCTGGGCGCCGGGGCCGGCGCTGACCCTGGCTGTGCCCGCAGACCTACCGGAAATGGAGCACGGAGGGCCGCGCAGGTCGGCGAGGCCATGACGCCCCCATGATAGCCTACGACGCCCTCCTGGGGGCCAGGGACAGCTGGACGGAGCTCTGCCAGCGGGCCATGTTTCACGGAGGTGAGGCCGCCTCGCCCGCCCCTTCCGCTCCGGGCTCTGGTCCGAGGGGGGCTTCGGGAAGGGGCTTCGGGTGGGCGGGGCTGTGGGTGGGCGGGGCTGCGAGAGGGCCTGCGGGTGGGCGGGGCTTCGGGAGGGGCTGCGGGTGGGCGGGGCTGCCCCACCAGGTGCGTGGATGAGGCCTGCGGCCGGGAGGGCAGCAGTGTCCTGTCAGGGCTGCGGGCAGTGCCGGGCTGTTCTGAGGACCATCCCACCCTCATGCCGGCGTTCACGGGCTCCACGCCGCTGCGGGGAGGGGCAGGACTGTGGGCTGCAGGGAGCTGGAAAGGCCACAGGGGCCCACTCCTGGGGCCACTTTCTCAGCAAGGGGACAGCGGGTGGACAGGCGCTGGAGTCTCACCAGCATGGATGTGCCCCCTAGTAGAGCTGGCGCCCGGGCAGTCTGGGGCTCTGGCTGGAACAGAACGGAGGCCAGGGCAGCGCTGAGTGGGCAGGGGGGACGGGGGACGGGGGGCCTGTGGGTCAGGGCACTGTCCAGGCCCAGAGGTGTGGAGGCCACGAGCTGGGCAGGAGACCCCGGACGCTGTCCCAGCGGGGCCCCAGCTGCACCCCAGCGGGCAGGCAGTGTGATGCAGTCATCAGGGTCCCAGGTGACCCAGGGGCGCCTGCCCTGCCCAGGACAGCGAAGCCGGCCGCAGCCTCAGGGGGCGGGGCGCGGGGGGCCGGGCTAGATGGACCTGAGCCGGGGGGTGGTCAGGCTGAGGCCCGCTCTGTCCTGGGCCTGAGCACCTGCGTCCTTCCAGGTGAGAGTGGGGCCACAGGTGCCATCGCTGGCTGCCTGTTCGGGCTGCTGCACGGCCTGGACGCCGTCCCCGCCGGCCTGTACCAGCACCTGGCCCCCCGGGCACAGCTCGAGCAGCTGGGCGCAGCCCTGCACCGCCTGTCCACCCAGGACAAGTAAAGTGCCCCCGTCCCGCCAAGGGCCCAGCCACAGCTCTCCCTGCCCCACCCCGGCCCCCGCCCCGGCCCCCGCCCCGGCTGCCTCCACCCTGCCCCCCAGCCCCCACCGGCTGCCCGCCCGGCCCACCCACGAGGAAGCCAGGGCCCAAGGAACCAAAGTCCCTGCGGTGGCCGCGGCTGGCCAGGAGCCTGCGGTCAGGGCCGTCATGGCAGGGTCAGGGCCTCAGGTGGCTGTGGGGGTGTGGAGCTGCTGGGCCAAGCCCGAGGGCTCGCGGGGTGCTGCCCCCAGGCCCCCCACGGCCTCCGGGCCCAGGCCAGGCAGGTACGGGGCGAGGTGCGGCCTCTGCCGGGAGTCCCTGCAGACCGGGGCGCAGGTGCCCGCCCCCGCCAGCCCTGGGCTCTCCGTGCCCTCAGACAGCCGCCCGGGGCGCAGCACCGAGGCCCCTTCCCGCAGTCCCCCCAGCTCTGGGGTGGCGCGCTGGGGGCAGGGCAGGGGGCCGCACCCGTCTGCCGCCCTTTCCCTGGGTTCCGGGCGCACGGGATGTGTCCTGGGCGCCGTGGGGGACATGAGGGCTCAGCCCCTGACCGCCGGCCTCTCCTGCAGCCCCCGCGCCATCCAGGCCTGCGGCGCCCCCGCGCCCGACCTCGGCGCCCTGAAGAGGAAGGTGAGCAGGGCGGCCAGCCGGCCGGCCACCCACGCGGCCCTCAGCAGCCTTCTGCTCTACGCCACCCTCCGACAGGCCCGGGCCAGCGGGGCGGGCACCGGGGAGGACGCGGCCAGCCGCCCGCCGCAATCCCCGGACGGCCCCCGGGGGCCCACGCGCTTCCAGCTCCTGCGGGCCAGGTTCACGGGCTGCGGCCGGGAGCCCCTCAGGAGGACCAGGGAGGTGGGCAGGCAGGACAAGCAGCCGCCCAGCCGGGGCCTGGTGGCCGCCACCATCAGCAAGCTCCTGGAGAAGGCCCTGGGGGGGCCTGGCCAGGGGCCGCCGGGCGGGAGGGGTGTGGTGAGGGACGTCCTGAAGACGCTCCTGGCCCCGGAGAAGGGCGCGCGGCCCCCCGGGGGTCCCGGGGCCCCCCGCAGGACAGGCTCCGTGCTGAGCAAGCTGCGGGACAAGTTCCAGCAGAGCTGCCTGCGCGCCGAGGCCGGGGTGCTGCCCCTGCGCCCCAGGGGGCGGCCGCAGAAGCCCCCACCGCCGAGGGGCCTGCACCGGCCGGCACTCCGCGCGCTCCGCACGGCCTGCAGGGCCAGCTCCTGCCTGTGGACGCCGCCCGCCCGCTTCCTGGCCTGCGCGGCCGAGCCCCCGCCGGCCCTCAGTGTCGCCACGGTGGCCCGCACCCCGGGCAGCTGGAGGGCCCCCTGCGCCCAGAGGGGCCCCGCGGGTCTGCAGCCCGGACCCCGGGGGGCCGCGCCCAGGGGGAGCCACACCCCAGCCGGGGGCGTGCCCGCAGCACCCCCCGGGGCCGCGCCCCCGCTCCTCTCTGAGCCCGGCCCCCCCGGGCTCCTGCCAGCCCCAGCCAGCCCGGGGGACACTGGGGATCCGGGGGGCGCGGGGACGCTGGGGGCTGTGGGGGTGGCAGGGGCTGCCGGGGTTGGGGAGGGCACCGGGGGGGCAGGTGACATCAGGATTGTGGGGAGCGCTGGGGTTGTGGGAAACACTGGAGTTGTGGGTGATGCCGGGATTGTGGGG